>VDFB02163554.1:0-36947 GCA_007258455.2 Sequoia sempervirens
CATAACAATAACTCAAATGGTAACCACGTTAAACAATGAGACACTCTGAAGAATGATGAGTGTGGCATATACATAACTATCAATTAAAAGAGATCATACTTGGGCTTTAAATTAAATGGATAAGGATAAATAATTACCTCGGAAAGTATTCTTAATAAATTCATCTTCCTTCACCTTATGAGAATTTACGTCGAGTTTATCAAAGGTTTCACTTGCTTTCCTAATAAAGCCTTTTGGTTACAATATACAACTTAATTCCTCTAATTAGGATCATATGATGAAAGTGAGTAATACATTTGTTGAAAATTATTAACAATATTTATATCACATAAAAAAAGAATAGTTTAGTTTATTTGATAAAACCTAAACTGAATCACTAAGGAATTATCTTATGCTCCATATTTATAGACTCCTTACAAGCATGTGTCTTAAAAACATTTATTTTTAGGAATGCATTTCGTGTAACACCCATAATTTTGTATGCAATGGGGTGTCTATTATTAGAGTTGGATTTAAGACTATGTGTTAGGGGATGCATAGGTTGTGCTCCTTCTAATTTAGAGAGACTATTCCACAGTTAACCCATCTTCTATTTCAAAATTTCTCACACATTTTTCATAAGAATAGAACCTAGGTAATTCACACAAGGTAACCCATCTCACATTGCACTGCATTTTCATGTTCTTCTCGAGAATTGAAACAAGGCCTTTAGAATTGGAGTTGGGAAGACTTCCAAAAAGTGAAACCCACATTACGACTAAATTACATTGCTTAATTTCTTACATCCCCAGAAAATACCTTTGTAGCTACATTGCTCATTTTTTTCAGGAGATACCTGTCTTAAAGACAATACTTGATGAATTCAAACGGCGTCTCGTTTGGAAAACTCTTCCTCTTTGCTACTATCTTCATACCCCACGAGATTTTCCTACCATGAAAGAAATATAAATATATCATATTTATATTTATAAAAAATTGTGGGGAACTAAATCTATACACCTACAAAACTAGACGAAATCTAGACAACTACAAAACCAAAAATGTGCATATACATGCAGCAACTACCACAAGCACCACCATAATAAACCAAATCCATTGTAAAATTAGTAGCAAACTTTAAGAAAATCCTGCACTTATGAGGGTTAAATAGCACAAAAATGACTAATTATTTCTTGCTCCCCAAGATGAGCTCTTCCTATACTTGGTCACCTCAATGATAGAGCTTTGTGTCCTTCATGCTTTATGCATTTTAGTAGAAAGGCCATCATTTTGTAGGGCCCAGTTATAGTATGTACTTTGTGAAACTGTGGTTTTATGAAGTGTCAGATCTTTTTCCTCAATCTATTAAATAAAAAGTGAAGATGTATTTATATTTTTCCTCAAGAGATCGGTTATGTTTCATGTGTCATAAAATAGTATTTGTATTATAAAAATACTTTCCTACAACATGCATTTTTCGATTTTGTTACATTCGGTTACAAGGTATATCATTAACCAACAACAATTGTACTTAATCCAATCGACCTTTCAAGTTACATGTCTTCTTTCATTGTACAAAAAATATTATGTTGTGAAACCATTTAGCATAGCATACCAATTTAAATAAAGTTCCATTTGTTCATTTTCAAATCTTCACGCACACCATCATCAATTGACTTTTGCTATAAATAGTTAGTCTTAAGAAAAGCAATTTACATTTTTTTGCGATTTTTACCCCTTCCCTTCAATATATTGTCATTTTACAATAATACAATAGAGTTCAAAAGCACATACTTTCATGTTAAAGCTAGCAATGACATGGAAGACAATAATGTGATTAAAAGAAGGTAGTCTTACACTCAATAATGTGCACATTCATGAACATCATCAATTTCTAATCAATGTAAATCATGCAAATCATGGAAGATATAATTAATCATGGTAGTTGGAATTTATTCAACAGTCGAATAGACATGTCCATGCTACCACATTCCACCATCCCTACATTAGATGCCCTATATACATATATAATTATTGTTCATTAGACAAATAGAAGTATGTTTAGGCGCTCAAATTGAATTCCTCACTAAAATATAAATATCATAAATAATATATTAATATTACATATATTCATTTATATTACATTATTTATATATTGTATACTATAATATATCAATATGTTACATAATATATAAATGATATAATTTATAATAAATAGTATATTATTTTTATATTAAATATAACACATAATATAAAATAAATATATTATAGCATCTCGGTGTTTATGATTATACTTACCTTTAAGGTGTGTCATAAGGGCTAATCATTATGATATAGTTCAAGGACTTTACAAAAGGATGTGAAATTGAGGGAAATATCTTCCTGATTCAATGATTCATACTTTGCTTATTGCTAATTTTAGGAAGGATATGAATTATTCCTCCAAAAATTATAAATCCAACTAGAATAAGATAGTGGAGTCAAAAATTGGCTTAAAAAGTGGACTGCAAAGATTTTGTTCAGTGGAAATGGATGTGCTTTGGAAGACCCAGTAAAACCGTGCTTTCAATGGGGAAAAACTAGAATCAACATCTCAAAATTGAACAAAACAGAAGATCCAATGATGTTGATAAATAAGTGTTAGATAATGTTCTTGATCCAATTCCTAAACAACACAGTGTTTGAAATTTGAGTTCTAGACATTCAAGGAAACATAGCACCGTATGTTCTTTGAGATGCTTATCAATTGGTCTTTTTTATTTTAAATTTGAAGCTATTGGATGGACTTTGGAATTGTGAAGTCCAACATGAATGATCAAAATGCACAAATATATGTATCAAAAAACAAAAAACAAACAAAGAAAATAAAACAAAATCAAAATTTTTAACCAATTGACCTTCCATGCCTCTTCGGCATACCCATTGCACACAAAGGTGTGGTTGCTCATAACGTTCTAAGCCTATTGGCGTATGTATTGCACCTGATTGGGGTGCAAGTGCTAGTTTATATTAAAAAAAATGACATCTCCAAGTACCCCATTTTCTATTTTCAAAAAAAAAAAGTCATAGGGATACCAATCTCGTGACAACTATGATAAAAACATTTCAATAAAAATGAAACCTTTGCATTCTTCAGAAAAACAAAAAACAAAAAAAACAAAACCACATTTCTGCTTTACCCTATAAATGTAACCGTGGTAAGGCTTTCATTTATTACTGAGTAACTCAACAGGTTAAGGCAGCGAATAAGGCTGCTATCGAGTGGATCTCTCTGTCAATCACGGGTTTCTCCTTTTGGGAAAATAGTATTCTTCTTCAATGGTGACGACGGACATCCTGTTAATTTTATATTGTCTTTGATGTGTCCGGCAACATCCCTTTTCCGGTACAGATGGCGTTCCGGTAATCTGTGTGGCGCTATTTTGGATCCCTTGAAGATCCAACACCAAAATTCTCCGTCCGATCCCAATGCTGTCGATGACGTTGCCCTCGCCCCAACCAATGGAAAGAAACCCCTCAAATCCATGCGTTTATCGTAGATGTAACAGGTGAAATCTCGCTTTAGTTCTTTATTTTCCTATCTAGCTTTATTTAAGGGTTAGGGTTTGTGTCAAATGTGGTGATATGTTTACAGGGTTGACAATGAGGAGATAAAGATTGAAGTGGCGGAAAACAGGTTGCTTACAGTTAGCGAACAGCAAGTCAAAGAAGAAGATATATTTGGCGAGAAATGGCAGAGTGGAATGTGATGTGGGTTTTTAATTTGCCAGGCAATGTAGGTGTTGATAACGTGAAAGCAAATTTGGACAATTGTTAGTTGACTGTCGCAGCTACCAAAATTAATGACGACAAAGCTAAAAGCCCCAAAATTGTTGACATTGTTGACAGCACTGGTGAGCTGTGAAAGTGTGCTGCTGTATTTGCTTTGATTATCTGTAAATTGTTTGTGAATTCATTTATTGGTTGGAAAAGCGATTTCTTTTTAACTTTTCGAGAAGAGGATAGAGATCCCGCCACCTGTTTCCGATTCTTAAGCTACGAGAAGATTTGACGACAGAATTTTGACTAGTTGTATCTATGCTAAAATTGTCATTTTTAATGAATTCTCTATGGAGGTAAAATGTTGCTTGGGCACACAATCGAAGTATGAACCATTTGGAAACACATAGTAGGGCATGTCATTCAAGTGACGCGTCATCGTCCGAGCGCAATGATGCCATGAAGGGTTGAATTCATGCCTTGCAAAGTGGATATGGAAAGAAATCATTTGGAGGTTTATAAGTGGAAAACAATAAATATTTGTTGGTTAGATCAAATTGTGTTGATCACACAAGTGGCATAAAGAGGTGTTTTAGAAATCATTTTGATATTAAAGCGTATTATTTGTAAGGGAATTGAGTGAAATTCAATATTTGCAAGTGATGATAAGATCATAGAAGGATAAAAAATTGTTGTCTTACAATTTGAAGATTGAAACGCATTGGTAGAATAAAGAAACAAGGATGGAAAAGAATTTGGAAGTATTGGTGACCATCTTGAAGAGCCACATGAAATGGGTCATGAAGAACTAATAATGGATATAAGTCAACAACAAGATCACATGATTCAAAACCAAGTCCAAATTACTGAAGAACAATCATCCACAAATGTATTGGTGTGTGCTCTATTCACAAAATTTGGTATTGGATGTCAAAACTTTTAAAGGGCGAGTTGATGCAAAAATATTAGATTCTTGGTTGAATCAAGTGGAGGCATATTTCAATGTTTAATGTGAGCGGGCATGTATAATTTCCTTTGGGTCATGCCCACATGCTTCTTGGGAAAAGAAAAAGAAGTTAGTATGACTATTTAGGTGGGTTTCAAAGTAATCTTGCATAAAAAATTCTATGTGCTTGGACATGAAATTGACCAAAAAGACTAATTGATTGTATTATAGACAAGGAATTTAGCAAAGTGTGCAAGACTACACAATTGAATTCTATACATAGACCATGTTTCTTGGTATTAGAAGACGATACCCTCATCAAATATCTTGGTGGGTTACACTTTAATGTTAAGAGAAGAGTCATCATTGCAAATCCAAAGGACCTAGATGAAGCATGCGATTGATATACTACATATAAATTGAAAGAAGAAAACAAGGGTAAATGCATTTGTAGATCTTAGTTATCAATACAATTTGGTTTCACTTGATGTATTCAAGAAGCTTGGTTTGAAAATATTTAATCATCTTCCCCCAAATCTATTGAATTTGGCAAAAGGAGTTTTGAGATTCAAATTACAAAAAGGAAGAAAAAATTAATTTAGTATGAGCCCAAAATATGTCGATGAGGTGGAGAATTATGTGTTTGCACTTGACACATTTTATATTATACTTGGAAGTCCATTTTTTTGAGAAAATTGAGGTGAACAAAACCTATGTGAGAAAATGGAGGTGAACTACACCTAACAAGTGTAGATAGACATGAAAATATCGTAAAAGGAGAAAACACTAGAGAAACAAACCAAAAACCAACTAGACCTAGGATTTTAGAGATCCCAACAATATTTAATACATGAATAGGCACATGAAGGGTGATGAAATAAAACACCTTAGATAAAATAAATCGTAGAAACCCACAGGAAATATCTCAGATCAATTATATGGAATGGGGAAAAAATCGCTAAGTCCCAATAGTCTCCATGACAAGAATCCTTAATGATAATTTACAATTCATCATCATGAAGTTTGTGGTGTGACTTAGAGCATAAGGCTTGAAATCTAATTACATATTAATGTATTTACTTGTTATATCCTTGGGCACACTCAAATAAATTAGTAATAGTAGTATTTAACGCCACTTTGAAATTCTTAAGAAATGTTATGGTTAATTTTGAAAAAGAACGTATGGATCCATGAGACAAAGAGAAGGATCAATCAATAGCATAATCTTTCAAAGTTCATGGCAACAACTTAGCCAAAAATTTGTCTTCATACATATAATATAAAGATGCAACAATGAAAAAACTCAAATGTGTGTTAGAGTCACCTTTTCTTTTCCATTATATATTTCAAATCAAGGTGCTAAAAACCTACTAGATAAAGAATACATAACAATATCAAATGCAAGTGGTGCATTTTGTGCATCCATGATATATTCATCTATATCTTATCCATCAATTTTATACTTCACTCTATCTAAAATTTGAAGAACTACATCCAAGGTCAAGGTAGAAATGGGGGCAATAGGGATATGAGACTCAAAATGTTGAGTACAAATAGTTGATAAGAAATCGAGTGATAAGGTAGAGACCTGCTTGAGTAGGAGTGAAACAAGAGAAAATAATATGGAATTAGGCATGGAACAAGGGATGATCGTGGTAGAGGTAGGAATGAAATTAAAGGGTTAGTAGAAGAGGCAACTTTAGTGGTGTAGGTAGAAATGAAAAATGAAACACTATGACCATGTGTAATCACAACAATAATAGGGATATTATGAAATAAGGTGAGATAGTAGAAGGATGAGAGGAAGGAGTAGATGTAGAATGGTCTTTGTCAAAATGAGGGGGGATGAAAGTGGGAGGTATATCATATTTAGGCACAAAGCCAAAAGGAAATTATGAAGAGGATCATCATTCAAAGAACTAGGAGTGACCTTAGTGTCAATGTATTGAAGCACATGCAAATCACATAGCTAAGAAAGCAACAAAACACAAAAAAAATGAGCCAAATTTGTAGGACTATTTGCATCAACTATACTAGTAAGCTCATGTGCATATTGGTGTTTCAAAGGTGCTTCACAATCATAATAACTTTGACTTGATGGTCAACAATAGGAGTAACTATAGTACTTGTAGGAAAAATCATAGCAACTTTCTCAATAGATTGAGCCATTTAAGGACTCAAGTGAGGATTAATTCTTAATAGAATGTGAGGATGTGAATGAGACCCCCACATACAAATAATGTCCAAAATCCTAAAGTCTAAATTATATAAAAAGGATATGAGGTCTGATCTAAAAAATAATAATACAAAATAACAAGTGATCAAATTGGAAGTAAACAACAATCAAAAATCTAAATGAAAAAATAAAGGTGGATAGGATGGATGGAAACAAGACCACACAATAAAGCACAATGCTCTAAAGGAAGATATAGATATGAAGCACAAGTAAAAAAGAATCCAAATCCCAATTAGATTGTGAAATAAAATATGCTATTAGAATAGAAAGAGAACTAAAAATTCTAGTAAAGGAAGCATACACCCTATGGCCAAATGGTACAGGAGGACCAATCTACTTTGGTCTACATGTGATCAAGATGGTTTGAGATAGGTTGATCTAGGAGTTGTGGTCACTAGTTGTGTCAATAAGGTCCATTTGACCATTAGGATGTCATTAAGATGTTAATTTTGTAAAGGATCTCAAATGTTGTCAAAAAATGCTCAAGTTCCAAAATTTGTAAAAGATAGGTTATTACAACCTTGAGCCAAGTTTGGAGTTTTGAGTCTTTTGGTTTAAATAAAGGTCATGAAGACCACTAAGTGGTGTGTCTAAGTCTTCTAGTGGAGTTACAATGTTAAAAATGTCAATTATGTAAAAAATGTAAAAAGGTGCTTGTGGAAATTGTAAACTTGTCATTAAGTGTAAATTGCTTGTATTGGGAAGGCCAAAGGTCATTTGGATTTTGAAAGGTCATTAGAGGAAGTTGGAGTAGTTGGGGATGAGGAGACAATTTTAAATATGGATGGAAGGTGTTATTGTACTCTCTCTTGAAGAATTTTAATATACAATTCTCTATTTTGCAGTGTATCCTACAAATTTTCTTTGTTTTTCTTTACTTTCCAGCAGGTGTACGGTCCGTACAGAGAAAATAGATGCATAGAACCTTTTGAATATTCAAGGGGCATGTGTTAGCATTCCTTGGCACCTGGTTTGAGTTCCAAATTCGCATTTTGGTAAGAGTTTGATACATTTCTTTGTTGACAGGTTTGTACCACCTTTTAAGGGTTTGAAGTCCTAAAACAAGATTTAAAGCCCATTCCACCTAATTTTGTCACTATGGCTAAGTGGAATGGGCACAATAATGTTAGAATAGGATGGTAGGGTATAAGGTGTGTGTTCCTTATGAAGATTTGGCGAGATATTAAGATTGTCCTATGAGAAAATAGTGAATTTGGGTATAGAATTTATGGTTTGGAGATAAAATTTGATGAAAGAAGGAGCATAGAGGTTATGAGGAGGTTTAGTAAGTGTGTGCAGGCTTATCCAAGTGTGTTGGAGGAATTTTTAAGATTGCAAGTGGTTGGGAATATAGACTTCCATTAAACCCTACCCCAAATTGAAGGAAAGTGAGGGTTTGTTGGTTCAGTGTTAGGGAGAGAGTTTGGAGCCTTAAAACCTGATGAATTTGTCATTTTGTTGACTGGTTAAGAGGTTTGAATAGTTGTACTAAGTTGGTGAAAAAAATTTAGACGACTTGCTTTGTAAAACAATCCTAATTGCTCTACTAGCACAACGTTCCCTTGGGATTTTGAGTGACTTGTTCCAAAGAAGTTGGTAGTTATTTTGGTATATGTTTTGAATGGCCTTGATGGGTGTTAGAAAATGATGAGATTTTGAGTGGGTGAAAGGTTTTTGAGGAGAAAAGTTGGTAAAAGTGGGTCTGCAGACCTAGTTCGCTAGACAGAGTCAAACTGAGAAAGGTGTTTCCTAAGAGTTTGAGAGTCAATTTTTTTATTTATCTAACTTGTTTGGTATTGTATCAAGTGAATACCATCTTATCTTGCATCAGATGGTATCAAAGCATAGGGAATAGGTCCTTGGAGATTGAAGGTTGTTGATTGAAGAGAAGAAGATAGGAAGTTGAATAGTCATAGTGTCAAGATGCCTCCAAAGAAGGATAATGTGGTGAGAAAGATGCAAGAGATGGAAGGAAAGATGGAAAGGAAGATAAGAAAGATGCAAGAACTTCAAAAGAGATTTGAAGCAAGGTTGGAAGATGTTGAGACGGGACAAAAGAGAGGAGTGGTTGTGAGTGAAGATAGTGAAACTAAAGATGAAGAGGATGAAGACTTTGAAGATTTTGAAGAAGAGTTAGATGCTAAAGAATAGAAGATGGAAAGGATTTTGAAGGTTGTAAAATGCAACAAACATAAGGTAAAAGTTGAATTACCAATGTATGATGGCACGTTAGATGAAGAATCTTTGTTAGATTGGATTTCTGCTTTAGATAATTTCTTTGAATGTGAAGAAATTTCTGACGATGAAAAGGTGAAGATAGCCATGACTAAATTAAAGGGGAATGCTTTAATTTGGTGGGATCTTGAACAGGCTGAGAGGAGAAGAAGAGGTAAGTCAAATATTTCTTCATGGGATAGGATGGTAGCTAAGTTAAAGGGAAATTTTTTGCCAAGAGATTATGCCATTCAAATGCCAAAGAGACTTCAAGATTTAAAGCAAATGGAGATGGATGTAATAGGCTGTCGTTAGGTCCCATTACTTTAGAATATAAAATTCAATTTGTCAATCGGGTAGTAGCAGTCGCGGCCCAACATGTAATATCTTAAATAAATTACTTTTTATATTTATTATATTTTTTATTATATAATTATTATAATAATTAAAATATTCTAATATGATTAGGTTAGGATTAGGTTTAGGGTTGGGGTTAGTATTAGAGTAAGGGATAAGATTAGGGTTAGGGTTAGGGTTAGGATTTGGATTAGGTTCAGGATGAGGGTTAGGGCTAGGGTTAGGGTTAGGGTTATTAATTTTGTTTATGGTTAGGGTTAGGATCAGGGTTACAGTTAGGATTAGGGTTGGGGTTTAATTAGGTTAGGGTTAGGATTAGGTTTAGGGTTAGCGTTAGTATTTTAGGGATATGATGAGGGTTAGGGTTAGGGTTAGGGTTAGGATTAGGGTTAGGGTTAGGATTATGGTTAGGATTAGGATTAGGGTTAGGTTTAGGGTTAGGTTTATTAATTTCAACTAAAACTTTACAAATATATGCATGTGAATGGTGAAATTGGTTAGATCATTAGTATAAGAGTTGAAGATTAAAAGGTCAAATCTTTTCACATTGTTTGAGAATATATAGGATAAAAAAATTAAAAAATCCCTTATAATTTCATCCAAAGAAAATCAATTTAACAGAATAATTGCATGTAAGAAAAGCCATCCTAATAATTATTAAACCCTAAACCCTAAACCCTAACCCTAACCCTAATCCTAATCCTAACCCTCATCATTAGAGTTAGGGATATGATGAGGGTTAGGATTATGATTAGGGTTAGGGTTAAGATTATGGTTAGGATTAGGGTTAGGGTTAGGTTTAGGGTTAGGGTTAGGTTTAGGGTTAGGTTTATTAATTTTGTTTAGGGTTAGGGTTAGGATCAAGGTTAGGATTAGGATTAGGGTTAGGGTTTAATTAGGTTAGGGTTAGACTGCACTGGCCAGGCCAGACCAGCTACTGTGGCCTAGGCCAGGGCCTACTTGTGCTGCCAGGGACTAGGCCTACACTTCAGCTAGCAATAGGGCCAGGACAAGATGAGGCCAGGCTGGGGGCTAGACTCAGCCGAAATGCCATCAGGGCCAGGGCTGTGCCTGACACTCTTTTGTGGGTTGTGCCAGGACAGGGCTAGGGTCAATTAGGTTAGGCTAGATCAGGGCTAGGGCTCAATTAGGCCAGGGCTAGGTCAGATTAGGCTAGGTTTAGGAAAGGCAAGATTAGTGTTAGGTTAGTGTTAGGCTAGATTAGAGTTAAGGTTAGGTTAGTTTGGGGTTAGGGTTAGGGTTAGGGCTAGGCTTGGTTTAGGTTAGCATTAGCATTAGGTCGTGCACAACAATTGAGTTACGGTCGGCAAGGATTAGGGTCAAGATTATGGTTAGGTTAGGATTGTAGTTAGATTTATTTAAAAAAATAATAATTTCAAATGTCAAGTTTGACCAAAAATTGTAAACCACTATTATGGGATCAAATCTCGACAGACTAGGCCAAGGATTAGACTAGAAAAGGCTCTATTAATTCTGGTTTAGGACCCAACCTATCATGACGATTGTGTCAGGGCTTGACACCTTGGGTTTGTGGTCAGGCTTGTGATTTCAGACTAGGCTAGGGCTTCAATTAGGCTAGGGTTGTGTATCATCATGGCTGTGGGTTGTGATTAGTGTTGTGGGCCTAGGCCAGGGCTTCATTTGTGCCAGGGACAGGGTTTAGCCTAGCATTAGCACAGTCAGTGACATGATGAGGCCAGGGTTAGTTAGGACAGGGCTGAAAAACAAGATCAGGCTAGGTTGTATGCATTAATTTTGTGGCTAGGCTAGGACTGGGCTGCCAGGGCCAGGATTAGGTTTAGGGTCAATTATTAGGCTAGGATTAGGCTAGGCTAGTGCTAGCATTAGGCTAGGCCAGGATTAGGGTTATGGTTAGCGTTAGTATTAGGGTTATGGTTAGGATTAGGGTTAGGTTTAGGGTTTAATAAGGGTTACAATTCAATTAGAATTCTAAGATGAAGTCTGGAGCTAGGGTTAGGGTGATTGTGGTTAAATAAAGGTTACAATTACCTTGATCCATAATTGAATATTTTATTTGTTTAGGATATTACAATTATTAGGTTTATTATACCCTAACCCTAACATTTTTTGAATCCCAACCCTAATTAAACCCTATCACCTACCCTTATCTTAAATTTTCCCTAACTAACTCATAATAATTGTAATCTTATGCCTAATTAAACTATAACTATAACTCCAACCCTAACCCTAGCCCTAAGCATAATTGTAAAAAATCTAACCCTAACTATAATTGTAACCCTAATTGGGCCCTAATGTTAATGCTTACCCCAACCCTAATTGAAGCCTTACCCTAACCCTAATTGAATCTTAACCCTAACCTCAATCCTAACCCTAACCCTAATCATAATTGTAATTTAACCTTAACCCCAATCCTAATTCTATATCTAACCTTAACCCTAACCCTATATCTAATTGAACCATAATCTTAATCCTAATTTTAACCCTAATTGAACTCTAATCCTAACCCTAATTATAATTGATTTCTAACCCTAATTAAATGTTAATGTACCCTAATTATAACTCTAGTACTTAAATCCTAATTGAGTGTTAAGCCTTATTATAATTATAGTTATAACACTAACCCTAACCCTAAACTTAACCCTAACCCTAATCCTTAATTATAACCTTAATTAAATCCTTACCTTAACCCTAATCCTTATCCTAATTTTAACCCTAACCCTAATCTTAACCCTAACCCTAAACAAAATTAATAAACCTAACCCTAACCCTCACCCTAATCTTAATTCTAACCCTAACCCTAACCCTAATCCTAACCCTAACCCTAACCCTAATTAAATCCTTAACTTAACCCCAATCCTTATCCTAACCTAATTAAACCCTACTTTAAACCTAACCCTAACCATAGTCCTACTCCTAACCCTAATCCTAATCCTAATTCTAACCATAACCCTAACCCTAACCCTAACCCTCATCCTAATTCTAATCCTAACCCTAACCCTATTCCTAACCCTAACCCTAATCCCAACCCTTACCCTAAATACTAAACCCTAAACCTTAACCCAATCTTAATGCTAACCTTAACCCTAACCCTAATTAAACCCTAACCCTACCCCTAACCCTAATCCTAATCCTAACCTAATTTAACCCTAACCCTAACCCTAATCCTAATCCTAATTCTAACCCTAACCCTAACCCTAATTAAACCCTAACCCTAACCATAATTGTAACCCTAATCCTCACCCTAATCCTAACCCTAACCCTAACCCTCACCCTAACCCTAACCCTAATCCTAATTCAAACTTAACCCTAACCCTAACACTAAACCAAATTAAAACCTAATGCTATTTTAACCCTAATTGTAACATTAACCCAAAGATTTATCTTGTAACCCTAATTGAACCCTAATCCTAACTATAAATGAACTAAGCTTACCTAACCCTAGTTGAATCCTAATTAAACTTAATTGAATCATAATTATAACCCTAATTCTAGCATTAACTAAACTCTAATCTCAACCCTAGCTCTAATTGAACCCTAACTCTAATTGAATGCTTACTAAGTCTTACCTTAATTATTATTATTAATATAACTTTACAATATATTTACAATATAAATGATTTTTCCTTTTTGAAATGTTTTTATTTTTTTCTTGAAATATTAAATATGTTTTATGTGTCATAGTATATTTAGAATATTTCATTGTTATTTAGTTTTTAAATTTTTCAATTTTAAATGCATTTATTTAGAATTTTTTAAAAATACAATTGTTTCTCATCCTTTTATAATTTTATTTCTATTTTGTTATTAAAAATATTTTACAATGACATCAAAGATTTTTAAATATTTTTAGTTTTAAATATTAATTTACACTAAATCTAGAATATTTCTTTTATACTTAATTTTTTAAAATTTGGAGACTCTAGCTTATATTAATTTAGAAACTTATTTTTTTATATGCAATAGTAAATTTAGAATGTTTCTTTTATTATACTTAACTTTATTATTTAAAAGTTGAATTGTGTAATTTGAGATTATATTTAATATATATTTTTGGATTATCATAATATTCATTATTTCCATTTCAAATATACACTTTTAAATATTTTAATTATCAAACATTTATATTTGATTATGCATTTTAAATTAAGACTAATTTGATTGAAGATGTGATTCAAAGTCTCACAATATTAGCATATGATTTTTTATCTTTCTATTATTATTTTTATTTTCCTCATGCTTACAAAATCAATGTGTTCTATCTTTCAAAAGTTAATATAATAAAAAATCATAAATTATTTTCTATCATACAAATAGAAAAATTTAATGGTATTATTTTTAGAGCCTTTTAACATTTGTAGATAGGATTCAAAATGTAATCATGCCTTGTTTATTCACTTCCAATTTTTATTGCACAATTAATTTACTCACCTCCAATTTTTATTGCACAATTAAAATGACTTTAATAATTGCATTTTCAACAGTAAATGTCTCATGATCAAATTTTAACATTAACTAAACTCTAATCTCACCCCTGCCTATAATTGAACCCTAATCCTAATTGAATGCTTATTAAGTCTTAAAATATTTATAAATCCAATTTTCAATTTTTATAATTTTTTTTTTATATTTTATGTTTGATAAAATTTACTAAAAATAGAAGAAATAAATTAGATTGTAAAAATGTATAAAATATATATATTTAAATGAAATTAAAGAGAATATTATTACTACTAACCCATGGAAAATAATAGTTAACTAACCATATAACTAAAATGATATAATATTTTATATCATTTTATATAAGATATTTTAAATATTTATATAAATTTTACCTAATTGGGGATCTATGAATCAACCCCTGTCAACAGACGATTCAAACAACAAATTAAGAATATGATGAAATTCACAAACAAATCAAACAATATATGAGGCTGTGCTGCACAAACGTTTCTTATTCTCAAAGAATATTGCACATACACCCAAATAATATATTGCACATAACGTTTCTTATTCTCTATGCCCTCTTCCCAATTAAAAATTGTTTTGATGGCAAGAGATCAAGGTTTCCAAGGACTCTTACAAGTGTATAAAGATTCAACCAATGATTTAAGTTTTGTATGAAATGCTTCTTCCGAAAAGTTATTTCAAAGATTACCTTTTTTTTTAATATTGATTTAGCTTTCTCTCAAAATATCCTATTATTGTCTCATGTATTATACTTTGCTATGGGATGTACAAAATTAAAAATTAATTTTTCTGAGGTATAGTCTCCTCACTACATATTCTTTGCTTTTAAAAAAATAAAATTAATCACATTTATTCTTAATTCACTATACAGAAGCCCTAAAAACATCAAATACTTCAGATTTGATATTCATAATATAAGCACATATAGGATTTACTAAAATTAATGTCAATTAAATTTACATATTTCAAAATTTATCACATATAAACCCTTGCAACTTTTATTCAATTTAAACTCTAAAATTGGCCAAGCCTATGAGACACAGGCCACAGATCGTCAATCTTCAAGCTTGGTCAACCTGACAGAGATATATTGGCTCATTTACAAATATGCACATATAAAATTATTTGATCAATTATAGCTCACAAACTGTTCAAGCTATTCAACATAAATATAATGAATCTTCTGAAAAATGGCATTTTTGATGTTAAATTTACTAAGAATGTAACTGTGCAAGGGATCTAACATTTTTAACTTGTGAAATTTTCATTAACATATGAAAATATTAGACATCAATCAAAACTTATATGCAGTACCACAGTTAAGCCCAGATCCCTTCTCAGATTATTGAGTATGTCCAACGGCGCTCGCTGGGACAATACCCTGAGACTCATCACAATGCTATCGAAGCTTTTGTTTCAGCTGCCCTTTCCTCTAAAGCTTTAGCTTCCCTTTTGGAGCATTTCTCTATCTTCTTCAGATTGCCTTTCTTCAACAACTGGTATGATTTGAATGAGGAGTAAAGTGTTGTTTGTCTGATAAGATTGAGATCCTCACTGTTAATAAAGACGATGACCACAATCCAACTCAGAATCAAAGGATGATCAAAACCCTGATAAATTACCACAGTAAATCTGAGGGACCATACCTTTCGGCATAGCAGCAGAAGATGATTTCCAAGAGCATCCATCAAGAGCAGCTCATGTTTGACAGTGGGAGTAGAGCCTTCTACCCTAAAGATTAGGTTTCTTCGCTTTGGTGGAGAAACATCAATCCAGGGTAGAAAAATCTGTGCTTAAAAGCATGGTGCGGGCATGGGGCGTCGAGGCCACCGTGTCTTCCAAAGCCAAGCTCTGCAGTGTTCTCTTCCTCTCCACGTCTCAGGCCCTTGTGGCATTTGAAAATGAAAAATCATCAGACAGCGTGGACAATTTGATAAGCTCATCGCCAGAGAAGAAACAAAGGAGGAGGAGGAGTGGCAAAAACCAGAGGTTTTTGCTAGAGGAAGCAGAAGCATAGGGCAGTGGGAGGTCAACGAGGTCGTTGAATGCCCTCCGCAGCTATGCTCATTTGGTGCAGCTATGCATGACAATGCATGACAAATTGGTGTTGTTTGGCATTACCTTATATTGATTTAAGAACCACTCTTCCATTATCGTCAGTTACAGACGCATTGTCTTCCACTATGTCGCCATCCAGCAAACACATCTTCCACTTCCATCTTCACTGCTCATTACTCGCATCCACTTCCATCAGTTACGTTTGCATTCTTTTTTATGTACACGGGTTCTTAAACTCTTATGTGGCTGTAGAATGCCTCTCGGCGTAATTAAAATAAGAGAGGATTTTCATAATAAATGCAAATATAAAATCAATTTAAAATTATAAAATTAACTACAAAGAAACTATAATTAATTTATTATTACACATAAAAAAAAGTTTTAAAATTAATATTAGGGTTAGAGTTAGAAAAAGGGTTAGGGTTAGGGTCAAGGTTAGAGATTAATTAGTCTTACGGTTTGATTACAATTAAGATTCAACTATGGTTAGGATTAGGATTCAATTGATGTTCAATTAGGGTTAGGGTTCAATTAGGATTTCCATTGGGGTTGGAGTTCAATTAAGATTAGGATTCAATTAGTGTTAGGGTTCAAAAGGGTTCAATTAGGGTTAAGGTTAGAATTATAGGATAAAGCTTTGGATAAAGGTTAGGATTAGGGTTGGGGGATTAGGACTCAACTAGGGTGAGGGTTAGAATTCAATTACAGTTAGGGCTACGATTAATTTCAAGCTAGGGTAAGGATTAAATTAGCACTAAGTTTTAATAAGGTTTACAATTAGAATTAGGGTCACCATTAGAATTAGGGTTAGTATTAAAATTATAATTATGAATAGAGTTTGAATTATAGCAAGGGTTAGAATTAGAATTAGGGTTATAATTAGGGATAGGGTTATAATTAAGATAAGCTTTTGGGTTAGAATTCAATTAGGGTTGGTTTAAGTTTAGGATTAAAATTTAATTAGGGTTAGGGTTCAATTGGAGTTAGGATTCAATTAGGGCTCTAAGATAAATCTTGGAGTCAACATTAGGGTGAAGGTTGGGGTTAGGGTTAGGGTTTCAAAATGAATCTTGGGGTCAACATTAGGGTTAGAATTAGGATTAGGGTTTGAGTTATGGTTTGGGTTTAATTAGGGTTATAGTTCAATTATGGTCAGGGTTAGGATAGGGTTCAATTAGGGTTGTGGTTAGCGTTAGCATTATAGGATAAAACATGGGGTAAAGTTTAGGGTTGGGGTTGGGGTTAGGGTTAGAATTCAAGTAGGGTTAGGTTACGATTCAATTAGGGTTCAATACAATTAGGGTTAGGGTTAGGGTTAATGTTAGGTTAGGGTAATAGTTCAACTAGGGATTTAGGGTTAGGGTTTTGATTATGGTTCAACATTAGGGTTATGGTTAGGATTATGCTTCAATTAGGGTTTTGATTAGGAGCTACAAGTTAATATTAGGGTTAGGGTTGGAGATTAATTAGTATTAGGGTTAGGGAATTATTATGGTTAAGATTCAACTATGGTTAGGTTAGGATTCAATTGATGTTTAAAATTAGGGTTAGGGTTTTAGGATAAAGTTTGGGATCAAGGTAAGGGATGGGGTTAGAATACAACTAGGATTAGAGTTAGGGTTAATATTCAGTTAGGATTTAATTAGCATTAAGATTAGGGTTTATATTCAATTAGGATTAGATTTAAACTAGGGTTAAGATTAGGTTAGGGTTATAGGATAAAGCTTTGGGAAAAGGTTAGGATTAAGGTTGGGGTTAGGGTTAGGACTCAACTAAGGTTAGGGTTCAATTAATTTTAGGAACAATTAGGGATAGGGATAGGATTAATTTTAGGCTAGGGTAAGGGTTCCAGTAGGGTTAGGTTTTAATAAGAGTTAAGGTTAGGGTTCAATTAGTATTACAATTAAAATTAGGGTTAGGATTTAATTAGTGATATGATAATGGTTAAGGTTTAATTAGTGATATGATAATAGTTAGGGTTTAATTTAGGTTAGAGTTAGAGTGTAATTGGGATTAGGGTTTGGGTTCAATTATGATTAAGGGTTCAAGTAGGATAAGGATTAGGGTTAGAGTGTAATTATGATTAGAGTTTGGGTTCAATTAGGGTTACAAAATAAATATTTTATGTTAGTTGTAGGGTTAGGGTTAAATTAGCATTAGGTTAGAATTAGGTTTAATGTTAGGATTACAGTTAAGTTTCACTTAGCGTTAGGGTTCAATCGTAGTATGGTTAGGGTTATGATTTAATTAGGATCAAGGTTCACTTATGGTTAAGGTTCACTTATGGACCAACTGACGAGGATTTTAAAGACCTCCTACACTTTGGGCTCTACAAGACCCAGGAGGGTGATCCCTTAATGCGTTTACAACCTCTGCACCATTATCGTAAACAACATTAACAACATATAATCTCATTTAATAGCTCAACATAATAGGATAATACTGAATAGAATTGGTTGTTCATCAATAATATCAACTATTTGGAGCATGAGATAACTACAACACATTCCACAGTGTAAAATAGTCATTGATTTGAAATTTGTAGCAAGCGCTAGGTAAAGACAAACAAAATATGAACCATACAAATTAGTACAACTTAGATCAGTGCCATATATCCATTGAGGGAGTCAAATTCATAAACATCTAAGGGTTTATGACAGATTTAACACATAACATATAAGATCCTTGAGAACATTGCTTTACAATTTCATCAACATGTATTCTAACCCAATACTACTTATCAAATCCTTATACAGAACATATCCACCTACAATCCCATTCAAGCATTTTAATTAATTCCTTGAATTAAATCCAAAATAGAAATCATACACACCACAATAGTGAGATGAACGAGACAACCCTTGATTATCTTATTCAAAATTCAGATATGCATGTACAATGGAGAGACATGAGTTTGAATTAATCATTTCAATTCAAATGCCAATATTGTCATAAAACATCAAATCCCCATGAATTCAAAACCTACTACAGAATGACTCAAAACCTAAATTGTATTTTCCTTAAAACCATCAAACTTTATAATTTTCTCTACAACTCTACCTAGACTCGACCAAAAAATATCTAACTTGCTAACCCATACTTCTGGCCTTGAAATCCTTCTTATAGAAATGAAGAAGCAAACAAGCATTGGGCCAGAAAGCACATACGTCACCAACCAATTGGACCGCTTTGTGACATTCCAAAATTTTTTACAACAACAATTTCCTAGAGAATCCTCTTGTTCATCGTGCCCATCGAGAATGATTGATGCAGCAACAAAGCTTCAAGAATTCCATGCCAAGACTGCCACCAAAAACAAAACTGTAATCCGTTGTAACTGCAACAGCTGACTTGTCAACCGTTAACAGCCTACTTCTTTTTACTCCTTAGTTAAATATACGTTTACCCATTTCTGGTATTCCTCATTAGTTGGCCAATTAAAATTTATTACCTCATTTACCTTGTCACTATAAGGTGTATACTTAACGGCCACCTGATTCGCTTCTCTTTCAAAAGATTCAAAGAATGAACTAGTGCTAACAATTTTATCCATACAGCTCACCAATAAATCATAATCTGAGTCATCACAAATTAATCTAATTTGACAATTGATGACTTCATTTGCCCAATCCTGCCATTGTTGGAGTGACCTGATATTTCCCTGCTCATCAATTATGTCAGGTAGCAATATGTCGCTCCAATCATCAAATTTCTTCACCAATTCTCTGATCTTCCTACTCAAGTCATTTGGTAAGGTCTGGAAACCTTGTAATGACTTAACTAATACATAGTAGGCCTTAATGATTTGGGCCTATTATTTACATCAAACCTTGAAGCTTTATACATGATGTCAATATCATTGGCCCTAGGGATCCATCTTTCAATTAATGGTACTACAACCTCCTGATCCCTATCAATATTCTTTATTGCACTTAATAATAAAGAATATAAAGAGTGCACAAATGACAATTTGTCATCAAATTTCTCATTTAAATGTCTCAATACAACATTTACAACCTCCCTTTGCTTTAAGAATATTCCCTCCTCTCTCACCTTCAAGGATGCTTGTAACTCTGAAATCTTATGCATTAGCTGCTTCTTCGAAGGATCAACAAAGTATTCCATTTCTTCATCAATTAGCTCTAAAGTAGGGCTAAGGGAAGGAGTTTGACTGGGAGACCCTGGTGTAGACACAATAGGAGAAGTAGGAGGCACTGACCTTGATGTGGAAGGCAATGTTCTAATCCCTGGAGCACTTGATGTCTCCCCAATCTGCTTGTTCTTTAACTTGTCCACCTCAGTCTACAGCTCAACATTCCTTTGTTGCATCTTTCTATATTCCTCAATTATGGCATTGAACTTCTCCATTAAGCTTTTCTTTTTAGCCTTCTCTCTTTCAATAGTATTTTGGGACAATTTGGCCACATTTACAGTCAAATTAGTAGCCTATGTGGTTGAGGTCTCTGAAGCTCTCTTTATTATCAACCCTCCTCTTAGATTTGGGTTAATATCAGTAACATTTGGCTTTCTCCCTTGAGGGGCCAAAGCCCAAATTTCTAAAGTTTCATACTCTTCACTGAAGGAAGAATCTTGCAATGTTGCCTTGACCTCTTCTTCAGAGTCTTGTAAGGGGTGCTTGGACTTCACAATAGCATTGAAAGCTACAACATCTGCAATGTCCCATTTAGGTAAAATCAAGACACCAGCTTGATTTACTAATTTTCTCCCCTCCTCAGGAGTGATGTTCTTGAACTCTTCCATTAGTTCAGCTTTCACTTCATCACCATTCTCCTGGTCTGACCTATCAAGTCTCAATTCTCTTCTCCTCTTGCATTTATCTTGATATTCTTCCAATTTCATTCTCCATACTAGTTGCAAGAAGACCGAAGTTTTTACAAATGCATTGTCATCTAGAAACTCTTTACATGCCTCCATTCTTGCATCTTGTACACATTTTCCTTTCATATCCAGATCAGAGAGAACCAATTCAGTTGGCCTAGGAGGGGAAGGCATACCCATCTGCATGTCCTGGTCAGTGACAACAATCTCATCCACCAAATCCTCTTGTGATTGTTCAATTCTTTTCCTTTTAGGGCTTGGCTCTGATGGTGGTGGTGAGGGACTATTTTCAGGTGATGCATCCAAGTCAATAATCTTGATTGCTCCAGGCGTTTTGAACTTTGGACCTTTTTGTGTAGGAAATTTCATTATTTGCTTTCCCTTTCTATCCTCTTCTTCTTCATCACTACTATCATTTCTCTTCCTTTTGTAAATAGGCCATCTTTCTGTAGGTTGGTAAGCTGGCCTCACTTCAATTGGCCTGGCATCTTGCTCCTATATGCCCAAATCTAACTCCAAGTTTATCTTTTTGGTCATCAAGGTGCCCATGATTTCTTTGAAGTTGCCCATCAAGAAGTCAATTTTCTTATGATATGGATTGAACTCCATCAATGGATCATAATTTGGATCCATTTTGTGCACAATATCCAATAGCTTGTCATAAACTACCCACTTCTCCTTGTTCAACTCATGCTTATTTAGGTCAAATTCATTTCTAATCAAGTCTTCAGGGAAGTTGAACTCATGCACAAACTTACCACCTTTTATCCTTTTTTTCTGAAAGAAGAAAAGAAGCCCTCAGGATCATGTTGTTGCTTGGGGCCACGCCTCAAAAAATTTCCCAAAATGTATCCAGCCTCCCTTTGAAAAAACAAAATCTGACACCACAGTGTAATCCGGGAAGAATGTTCCTTTACCTTTCCAAGTAAGGTTGTCCTCATGGATACAACCAATCTGCCACATGACTTCTGCAAACCCCACTCTTGGTGGTTGTATGGAAATATATGAGGGGTCCCCTAAAAACCATACACCCTCAAGACAGTGTTGACTGGGTATGGAATGATATCACCCCAGTTATGGAAAACCTTCAATTATGGCTTCCTCCCCTTTGGTCTGAGGAAATCATGCAACTCCTCAGGAATCCTAGGTACATTTACCATCAGCCTAGCTCTCAATCAAGAAGCAAAACAATTTTCAAAATGCACATAACTGGCGTTCTCCCTATTACATGATAAATTTGCAGTCCATACCTGCACCGACAATCTTTCTCCATCAACCCACTGCCTTAACTCCATCTTCTCATAGAATAATTCAACATTCTTATACAAGAACATATACATTAACATGGAATACTAGAAGAATGGAGTGCCTGTATCATTTTTCTGCAACTTTGACAGCCCTTCATGTATCTTTTCGGCCAATAAAGAAGCAAAATCATAAATTATTGAGAAATTAGGGTGTTGTATTTGATCCCCATAAACATGTAAGTAATAGGCATCACCGTGTTGGGGTGAAAACCCAAAATCTGGCACAATGAGTAAAAGGTAGCCAAGAAATTCTTTGCAAAGCAATTCAATCTAAAAGGTTCTTGGTCATTAGGGCTAATATGGAATTTTGAACCTCCCGCCCTAGTCAAATGAGGTGGGAGCAACTTAGCTCTGTAAAGTGATTTCGACCTCCCATATTCATGCTTCATCTCTTCAAGATCAATAGGAACCAAGAATGTACTAGGCTCACTCAGATCAAAAACCTTTCAGAATTCCTCTTTGTTGATGCTTAACAGAACCTTTCAATCATTATCTTGAATCACCCGTGTGAAAGGGTCATATCGTGCAGCCACTGCCCTAAGCAAGTCTATATCAGGGAACACATTCGGTACCACTAACTTCCCCATATCATACATCCAACCATTAGAAAATGGGTGGGGAAAATTCCTTTGTCCAAACCACAATTTGAACATCTCTAGACTAGTAAGAGGAACCCTAGCATCAGCTATGTTAGAAAAATTATATACTAATCCCTCCCCTAGAGTTTTTCCTCGCATCAAAACCAACCCATTCTTCCTATCATTTGTCAACAGGGGCAATTGATCCAGGAAATCATCATATAAGTTTCTACTTAAATAATCAATCTAGCCAGAGTGCTGCTTTGTCAGTGCCATCCTGAGTAAACTAGGGCTTCCTTGCTATTTCAAACTTTAAACAAACTAGGGCTTAACAAAATATGAAATTACATAACAAAACCTTGCAATTTCCCATAATTCAATTAATTTATAGCCCTAAAACAACTATCAACAAGCCCTACGACAAGAACATAGCAAATTTCCCCCAAATTCAAATTCAGAATAACTAGGAGATACAGAAATGAACTCACGACTTTGCGCTTGCAGAAACCCAAATTCTTGTTGTAACAATTTGTAACTTCATCCTTGGCTCTGCAACTACTCTGCAAAGATGTTTTGAATGCTTTATGATACCAAAAGTAAAAGAAAAATTTATTTATTTCAATCAAACCCTAGTAGTAGATGTCATGTTCCCCATTAAAGGTTACCCGCACGCTGCATGAACGACTCCAATCGCATTTGATGCAGATTCAAATATTGGTCATTGATCTTTCACCTTGGTTAGATCATCGAATGACTACCTTCAAATCAAACTGACATAATCTCCATCATGGCAACAAGGGGCCCACCATACCATGCGTTGCCAACAAAATCCACGTGGCACTCGCTCGTGATATCGCAATCGATAAAAACCTCGTAACTTATGATCACGCGATGGCAGGAAACCGTGGATCTTCAACCATCAACAATCCAATTCATCCAACATAATTTCCAGCTTTTTCTTTAAACATCGAGCACCTTTCCTACCGAGATTATAACATCTGCGTTGATTTGAAGCATGTGCATCTCATAAACACTTTAGTAACCCACTGCATAATGTATTAAAATCAAATAGATGCATCAAAGTATTTTATCATCCCTTCGGCATCACCGGACAAGACACATGGGGCTTGCCCGTGATATCGCGATCAACCAAGACAATGTGGTGGGGTCATTGCAGGATGGCGGGGAACAGCTGAGAACAAATGATGATTGATCAACGGTCATGCGAACTTGTCCCTCTGCAAAATAAAAACATTTATTAAAGGAATAAGGGGACATCACTAGGCCAACGACAAACAATGACATAAGTTGTCACTTAAATGAGGGAGCATGAGACCATCCAATACTTGGGAGAATAAAATTAAACAAAGTAAATATAATGATAAAACTAAAGGGGGCCAGACCTAGATGAAGCGATGGGACTTAAGATGTTTTAAAAACCCTCCCAAAAAGTAACAGCCGAATAGATCCTTCCTAAGGCATAAGATAATACTAGGGTTTTACATGAAGTCAAAGGTAAAAACCCAACCCTAGAATTTTCCAAAACACCATAGATGACCAGAGACATAAGGCAGGATAAAACTTTGAAGTTCCATCAGGTAGATGGTTAAAAGGGTAGAGGGGAGAGAGATGTGAGTGAGAGAGAGAGAGAGAGAGAGACTTGAGAGAGGGAGAGGGGGTAGGAGGGTGAGACTTGAGAGAGAGAGGGAGGGAGGGAGCGAGGGAGTGGGATATAGATAGAGGGTTTACACAGTGGTGGTGGAGGGAAGGAGGGGAGAGAGATGGGAGGAAATGAGGGGTGGAGAGAGGGAGAGATGGTGGTGGCAAGAATGGATATAATATAGGAGGAGCGGAGAGAGGAGACAGAGACTCTTTGAGAGAGGTAGAGGGGTAGGGAGGGAGAGTCTTGAGAGAGAGAGAGAGAGAGGAGACTAGGGGGGGAAGGGAGAGGGCAAGAGGGCAAGAGGGGAAGAAACAACCCATTAGGTCTACACATGGATAAAAATTCATAAAATCGGATCTCCCATACATATTTTGGTGAAACCTAGGTTTGAACCTCTCATTTCACATGCTTTTCTTCACAAAACTCTTGAGGACAACAACTATACCTTCTTTATTTCTCATCCTACACCCTATTCATGCATCCTACAATTACAATAGTATCCATGGGGCCTCTTACACAAGCTAGAGTAATCACAAAAAGTGTAAGAGCCCCTTTATATCATGTTTGGACTACAAAACCCTCAAAAACAGGGTAATCGGGTTGTATGCAAAGAAATGAAGCTTTCTAACTCAAATCAATGCCTTAAGCCCTCAAATCAGATTCAAATCAAAGCTAACACATATCTTCATGACCTGGAATTGATTTCACATCAAAAGATGGCTGCATCTGACCGTACAGTGCTGCATAACAGGAAATATATAGAAATTTTGAAGAAAAACACAGATTTTTGAATGTTAAGAGCTTGTATTTTAAATCCTCAACCATCAAAAACCATTACAATGATCACTTTATGCCTTTTAAAGGCCTTTACACATCAACCACTGAACAACCACCTCTACAACTGGCTTTTTTAATCTTTTATGATCACATGAAACATAAAAAACACTAATTTCAAGGTTGTTAACATCACTATTGAAATGTTTTGATTTTTTGACCTTTCAAACATTAAAAAGTAAATCATTAAATTAATTATGTAATGGAATAAAAATTAAAAACATCATGAATTAATTATGTAACCACATAAGTCAAATATAATTCTATCAAGATATTAATATCAAATAGATAATATAATTGCATAACTCATACATTTCAATGTAATTGATCTTCTTCTTCATCCAACTCTTTCTCTGTATCATCCGATCCAGATTCGACATTGTAAGGATTGTTCATATCATCATCATCATCATCATCATCATCAATATTAGTTTCGATAATTTTATCATCCACACATATATCATCTTCATGAACATTAACTCCTACATCATCATGATCTAGTTCCTCCTCTTCGACATCTTTGTCAGGGACATCATCAACTAACTGTTGATCCTGATCATCATCTACATCATCTTCTAGTTCTTCGGTATCTTCTTCTTCCACCACATTATACTCTTTACCTAGCTTTTCCTCTTGGATCATTTCTAACAACAAATTACCAAACCAGTTTACCTAGAACCTCTGAGTAAAATACCTGCTCACATTGGCTTGGAAGAACATAGGGCTCATTTCTAGCTCGCTCGATCAACCTTGTATTAACCATGGTAAATCCATTATCATGTTAAATAAAAATTCTCTTAGGATCATTTTCATTCAATCGTATCCTATACCATAGGACGACGAACATAATTAATCTGAAGGACTTAAAGTCACACTCAAGTATATCATCCAAAATCCCATAGTATCAATTTTTTGAGACTTCTCGATGTGCGTCGCCTCTTAGATGAAACATTAGTCACCTCAAAGATCAGAAGTTATACCAATCACAAAGTTTTCTTCATGTCATCCAAAATTTTGATTCAAAATTTACAACCATTGCACCACATAGCCTTGTGGTGTTTCACCCGCAATATGTCAAACATGTAAAAATTATTGCAATATCGTTAGCTGATAAACATATTTATTCTTGGCCGAATGTATGCAAAGAAAACAATCTCAACATATATATATACATCAATATAATTTAAAATAATTAAATAATATAGGTGATTAATATATTTATACATATTTGTTTATCTCTTAAACCATATGCTAAATCAATTTCCCTTTGTTTAACATTGGAATCTCCATTACGATGAGCTTATTTAACCAATGAAGCCACACCTTCCCATGTTAAAGTGCGACCAGATTGTTAACATCGTTCAATCCATACCGTCATCCAATCAAAATTGTTTGCGACGTACAAATGTAGTGCATCCCACTCTCGACCAACTGTATCAAAAAAATTGAAATTCACAAACGACGTATAATTAGTTAAATACCACAGTATACAACCTTAATTTATAATTGATGTATATTGAAGATTAAAACATAAATAAGTACAATATACATAAAAACCATATGTAAAATGTATTCCAATTAATCTCCATGACCATCTTATAATTACCTCTCACTTTCCTCAATCTACCTTTCCCCCATTAGGTACTCCCCTTCAAATTTGTTAATGGAGTTGGGATCCCAAATGCGATCTACATGGATCTTTGCTGCAAACTTAGGAAGATATTCACTAATGTACACCATGGTCTGGTATACCATATATCCCTCCACCATAGAACCCTTAGGATGTGCTCTTTGTCTAACCAAAGTCTTCAAAAATTTTAAGTGCCTCTTAACCATCCACATTGACCTTGTGGCATGTGTCCACACACCAATCTCCTCAACTTGGTGTATGAGGTAGTGTTCTTGTGCATTGAAAAATGTCAAGGTGACACTTTTTCATTTCACACATTAGATCTAGGAATTTTTCTCTTCTAATAATTTATATCTTCTTTATGGATTTCTTTAGATGATAGCCATCTACAAGTGATTCAAGGCGCAAATATATTAACGAGATTTAACAAAAATATACAGTATATTACATCACAAGTAAAACAAATGGCAATTATAAGATGTATACAATGAATTGAACAAATATTGCTACTTACCTCATGTATTTTCCAAGATCATATATAACTTGCTTGACATTGTTGTCGAAGTTGTCTAGGAGAGATAGAGGTAGAATGTACTGCAACAATTATAAAATGATATTTTCATTATTTTTCCACAAGTAGTAAACATAAGGCACTGAAAAGTGTAATGCCCCTCCACGTTGTGTATTGTTGTTGATGATACCTGAGTGTGTGCCTTGTTTAATTACCTCGTGTAGATAGAAAACATCAAAATTAAAGTCATGAAGATAAATTAATAGAAGTCTTTTATGATGGATGAATAAATTAAATACATAATGTTAAGGTGATTGTTTGATTTTCATAAACTAAACTTTATGATGAATTCTTTTATAATTACTGTTATAATAAAATGAAATTTTGAGGTAAGAAAATAAATATTAAGATGATTTTTAAATGAAAAAGTATTTGGAAATTAAACATTAAAAAAAGATTAATTACCAAATTATAGTTGAAATAAATTAAAATGGTAAAATATGAAATAAAATATTGAATTGGAAAAGTTGCAATTATTAAATAGCTACAAATAGAAAGAAATTAATGTGGAAATAACTAAGTCACTTTTATTATAATTTGTGGCATGGCAGTCATCCAATGCATGTAGTTGCAAAATTTATGTAATTGGCTAAAAATAAACAAAAAGAAAGTAGGGAATCTTCTTCTTTACTTTCAGATTTTTGAAAAATAAAGGCCTTTTTAGAGGCTTTTCGGTAGGGGAGTTTTCAGGAAAACTGGTTCAAAAAGCCTGAAAATATGGGATTTGTGCATAGGCAGTAGGGATTAAGAGGGTCGGAGAGGCTTTGGAATTGGAGTGGGGGGGTTTGGATACAGAAATTGTTGAGGCCGTTGACAGAGATTGTTTTGGAAAACCCAGCTCCGGCATTAACTCAGTGGAATCGACCGAAATATTCCAGGTTCCATTGCTTCTTACCTCTGTTAAAAAAACCCTATTTTATTTTTGAAACAAAAATGGTAAATTAGTGGAATGTCTGAATACTGTGGCTTTGGTTTACTTTTATCAACTGTATGTGTCTTATTTTATCATTTCTCATGCCTTACCCCTCAACCTTTTTTTCTCCTGAAATGTCTGCAAAGTATGTACCTCTTTTATTTGCCATGCCTGTAAGTTGTATTTGATATAGATTCATCTCCTGTCGATGCAACTCCATAAGTTAGATTATACCAGATCAAAATTATTTTTCCATTCAATTTTTTTTTTAAAGATTGTGCCATGCTTATCCTTTATAAGCAGCCCCATGGGTACTCACTGCCATTATACTCTTTCACCTACTATGTTTAGGCTGCTGCCTATCCTTCGTTCCCTATTCTTCCTTCCTTATCAGCGCCTAAGAGAGAGTAATTTCCTTTAGTTATGAACAAAGTATACATTTATATAGCCTACTCGACTATGCTTTCCACGCCTGCTCCTTGCTTAGGTCGCACCCACCATCATTCTCAAAATGCTCTGGTGATGCATATCATGTTTGCTGAGATCTTGGTTTTATCGTTTCCTTCCCTTTATTGTTCTAGATGGGGATTCATCTGATAAATAAATTTATTTGATAATCTTGTTAAGTAACCTCGGTGGACTATGTTAGTGTAGGCTATATTTTAATGCACCTATCTATTCATTAGCCAAAACAGTTGGGACGAATTCATTGTATGGCTATCTGTCCCATGATCTTTTGCGCTGGCTCATGTGACTATAGGCGGATGTTTGGATAAACCTTGTAAGCCTAAGTTTTCCAGAATCACCAGCATAGCTCTCTATGCCTTTCAGACTCTTCCTTTGTAGCAGATCGACTGTGGAAATAGATCAATGAATTGCATGTTGATCAGCTTCGATCCTTGAATCTAGGGGAAATTTCCTTAACATTATTTAACATCGAGAGTTCTTGAGAAGACGAAGTTTACTTGTATTTTCCATTTCATTCGCGCCATGAAGCACTGATAATTTAATCCTTATCTTTGATTTCTTTTTTTTATGCTGCCCTTCTTTATGTGCTTTTCCTTTAATATAATCTTTCACGCATCTTGCAACCAAGGGCATTCGATGCCTTAAGGTTGGATGAAGAAGTACAATGCCTTCAGGAAATAATGAATTCACTGTTAAATCTATGGCAATCATCGTCTTTAATATGATTCAACCCTCTACCCTATTGACTGTAGAATACTGCCTCTTGTAATCCGTCGCCCCTGCTTCAAACTCCAGTAAATATATATACTCTAATCCTTTAAAACGCTCCTTTTGAATCTAAAGATAGTTGTAAACAACGCTTAGTGTTGCCTGTATATTTTAAAATTATGATGTTCTTTTAATATAAGCGAGTGTACCATGCGTTCCCTGTTCATAGTATTTTTAGGTCTGTATGTAGTGCGCAATGTGCTTAATATGTAGTCTGCACATTATATGTTTGAAATCTGAAATAGTCATTCGCACATGTAAGGAGGTTAGTCTTAGTCTTACAATGCTTCACTGTATAGTGCAATCTTTAAAATAAAGTAAACTATATTAAATTCCTTAAGTCTAAGGAAAGAAAGAGAAGTCTACGTGGCAATCTTTAATTTAAGCTATCCCTTAAATAAAGTAAAGGGAGAATATTCTCCTTTATTTTTTTTAAGGAATCTTTTAAACTAAATTTAGTGTAAATAAGATACCCTTAGATTAGCTCCTTTTAGGGAAAAGTAAATAATATGCTATGAAGGTAGGAATAGTGTAATTAATTTTATGTGATTCCTTTTATGCTTATAACTCCTTTAAATTATTTTTAAGATAAATTACTTTTAGGGTAAATTAAATATGTAAAATCTACTTTTGGTTACTATAGAAAAACAATTGCTTAGAATTGAATAACTTGTGATATAAAGAATAGAGGTTTGGTTGATTAAATTGTTTATTGAGTCCAATAAATATATGTACTTTGTTTATGCTTTTATGCAATTGGGTATTATGAACATCTTGTGAGTAAATATTTAAGTAAAACATAAATATAAAGAAATATATAAGTTCAGGTATGTGATGTCTTTATGCTTGTGGTCTTGTTACCTTATATAATTGTAAATTAATTAATAACTAGAAGAAAATTATGTATTAAGAAAGATGTAATGAATCTAGATTTAATAAAGATCTGTATTTCACGAAAAGTGGAATGTTGGCGTCTTTGGTCTATTATGTACTCATTGAGTGATTTGTTTAAGTTTTGAAGGATCGTGAATGAAGAATTGTTTGGGATTGTTTTGGGTATATTGTAAAATCTTCGTGTAAGTGAACATTAGGGTATCATCCAGAGGCTAAGGTGAAATGTTCTCTTGATGGAAAATTTGAATCATTTTGATATTTGGAAGAGCTATATTGTTTTAAGATGGTTGTTAGTCTTGCACAGTGTGATTATCATTGTATTTGGTACTTTGTTATCTATGAGTGTGAAGGAATTATGCCTCACCATGTGACTTTGATTTGAGTTTTGTGATTGTTCATGTGGCTTTGCGCTTGAATTATTTGGTTTCCTAGTTGTCAGTAGGGGAGTGGCTCTTAGTGGGGGTCTAGCACACAAAGGGGTGCCAAGGTAACTCACTAAGAGTATAATCAAGTGATAATCTAACTAATTAATTAAGGGGAATTGGGTAGATAAAACACTAATCAAGATAAGATAATGCCTCGCTTATGGCTCAAGTGCTCGTATAGGCTTGAGATGAGTCGAGAAGGCTTGGAATGGAAAGCCCAACTACCTGGTCCGTTTGGAAGGTAAGTTGGTCCCGCATAATTTGTATGGGGGTCCGGTGGCTGGTAGAGGCAGCCAGGGTAACCCAAGATGGGGGTCTGGTAGCCTAGGAAGGTTACGCTAGGGTAACCCATAGCAATTATGCGATGACACTCACTCCTACGACAACTTTGTACTCCCTTGGTTCTTTACATCCCCTTAGTTGATTTTGTGCCTCTGGAAGTGTTTTGTCTATTATTGTTGTTGTTCCATGATTGTTCAACATTGTCATGTCAACCATATGTTGTCTTGTACCATTGTCCTTTTGTGGTATAATATCATTGATTTTGTTCTACTGGTTCTTGTTTTTCATGTTAGCCTTGTGCATGGTTGTTAGTGATGGTGGGAACCTTTGCTATCTCCTAGCACGGGGGGTGGGCCTTCGGGTTCCACGTGGTTGGGTGGAACGTGTTTTGATCTCCATTGGGTTCCCTTCTCCTGCACATGTTGTGATGACTTCTCTTGATCTGTGGACTTCAGCATTATACCAGCCCTCGGGATTTGTTATACTTGTATTTATATTGTAGCACATTGATGTATCATGTTTCATGTTTGATGTTCACACCTCACTGGAAATTGGGGAGATAACTTTATTTAGAATGTAAATGATTGATGTATCTAATGAAGAACAATGTTATGTATTGGACTAGAGCTAGTTGGCATTGTATTTGTAATTAAATGATTTGAATCAATTTAATTCCATGTAAACATGTTATGGTTGTACTTTATTGTTGATTCAAATAAATGGAATATTTTGATGCAATTTTCATAATGATGTTAGTACTTGATTATTGTAATGTTTCCAAAAGGTTACATGTTAATTTTTAGATGCGTGAAAAGTAATGTTGTCACTGACCCTAGAGGACTTAGACTAGAGAACTTAATATTAATGCTAATTGCATACAAGTGAATGTTGCACCTTTTAAAAAAAAATTGTTCTACCTCAAGTTGTTAGTGTGTGTTCTCTAAGGTATGTGTAGGGCATTACTTATGGTATCAGAGCCTAGGTTCACACATTGGGCACTATGTGTGCTCACTATGTAACCTTGTGTTTATAACCTTGAGTCTAGAGTTTGCTTTTCTTCATGGTGTAACCTAAGTTTCTTCCATTAGTTGGTGTCGGGTCGATGATGCAGGAAACTGATGGGAAAGGATAGGACCCTCGGTGTAGTGCGCAATGCACCAATATCCTTCCTGTCGGGGATGCACTATGGACCCTGGTATTGTTGTGGGATGTGGTTTTCAACGATGTGGGAATACATGTGAATGTCTAGAGTGTACGCTAAAATTGTGATTTTGTGTTGGAGTGACGACTTATGTTTTCTTGAATCTGTGAAGGTGTAAAATTTTGATTTTTTGTTGGAACTATTGTAAAATTTGGTGTTGAATAATGACTGGATTGGAGTGCTTTGTGTGAAAATAATGAGGTTTAATGAAAATGTGTGTTTGTGTGGATAATCATGCTATGATTTTATGGAAGTGCAGTATTTTGAGGTTAACATGAAGCTTGAATTATTGATGCTAATGTGTTATGTTCTATCGTAGTTTGTAATTTTTAGGTTATTGGCTTCAGAAACCCAGTGATAAAGGTAACAAAAATTGAGATTTCTCGAGATAGATACTTGTAATGTCAAGTAGTAATCCATTTTTGATACAGTATATGAATTAGATTTATGGTTAGAATCTTGGCGTGAATATTTTTCTAACTATTAAGTAGCAAGTTGTTTACAAATTATTAGAGTTGTTTTGAAAATTTTGTTTGGTTCGATGAGAGGAACAGTATAGTATCACTCACTTGCGAGTGCCCTACTATGTTGCAATTCCCTCTCACGATGTGTGTATGATATATATATATATATATATATATATATATATATATATATATATATATTGTGCACAACATTTGTTTGTATGCAAGGTTGTAGGAACTAAGCCTTGACTCCACCTATACTGACAGGATTAGGCAAGCATAAAACCCAATGGAGTTTCTTGTTTCAGAGGTAGCACCGGTTCCCCCACTTCAAGCCATCATCCTCATCGAGGACGAATCCCTATTGTCACAACTTTATCTGTAAGGTCAGTTGAGTTGTTATGTCTCCATTGTTGTCGTTTGTCTTCTATTTCGTATTGTAGTTAAAGGTATATATTGATATGTGATTCGTTGATGTTTGAAGTGTTGTTGTATGTCTTGTTCCTACCTTACGACTTCCAGGAGTAAGTCGAACCTTATGGGGGGAGGATGTAATGCCCCTCCACGTTGTGTATCGTTGTTGATGATACCTAAGTGTGTTCCTTGTTTAATTACCTTGTTTAGATAGAAAACATCAAAATTAAAGTCATGAAGATAATTTAATAGAAGTCTTTTATGATGGATGAATAAATTAAATAAATAATGTTAAGGTGATTGTTTGATTTTCATAAACTAAACTTTATGATGAATTCTTTTATAATTACTGTTATAATAAAATGAAATTTTGAGGTAAGAAAATAGAATATTAAGGTGATTTTTAAATGAAAAAGTATTTGGAAATTAAACATTAAAAAAAGATTAATTAACAAATTATAGTTGAAAAAAATTAAAATGGTAAAATATGAAATAAAATATTGAATTGGAAAAGCTAAAATTATTAAACAGCTACAAATAGAAAGAAATTAATGTGGAAATAACTAAGTCAGTTTTATTCTAATTTGTGGCATGGCAGTCACCCAATGCATGTAGTTGCAAAATTTATGTAATTGGCTAAACATAAACAAAAAGAAAGCAGGGAACCTTCTTCTTTAGTTTCAAATTTTTGAAAAATAAAGGCCTTTTTAGAGGCTTTTCGGTAGGGGAGTTTTCGGGAAAACTGGTTCAAAAAGCCTGAAAATATGGGATTTGTGCATAGGCGTAGGAATTAAGAGGGCGGGAGAGGCTTTGGAATTGGAGTGGGGGGGGTTTGGATAAAGAAATTGTTGAGGCCATTGACAGAGATTGTTTTGGAAAACCCAGCTCGGCATTAACTCAGTGGAATTGACTGAAATATTCTAGGTTCCATTGCTTCTTACCTCTGTTAAAAAAACCCTATTTTATTTTTGAAACAAAAATGGTAAATTAGTGGAATGTCTAAATACTGTGGCTTTGGTTTACTTTTATCAACTGTATGTGTCTTATTTTATCATTTCATATGCCTTACCCCTCAACCTTTTTTTCTCCTAAAATGTCTGCAAAGTATGTACCTCTTTTATTTGCCATGCCTATAAGTTGTATTTGATATAGATTCATCTCCTGTCGATGCAACTCTATCAGTTAGATTATACCAGATCAAAATTATTTTTCCATTCAATGTTTTTTTTTTAAAGATTGTGCCATGCTTATCCTTTATAAGCAGCCCCATGGGTACTCACTGCCATTATACTCTTTCACCTACTATGTTTAGGTTGTTGCCTGTCCTCCATTCCCTATTCTTCCTTCCTTATCAGCGCCTAAGAGAGAGTAATTTCCTTTAGTTATGAACAAAGTATACATTTATATAGCTTACTTGACTATGCTTTCCACGCCTGCTCCTTGCTTAGGTCGCACCCACCATCATTCTCAAAATGCTCTAGTGATGCATATCATGTTTGCTAAGATCTTGGCTTTATCGTTTCCTTCCCTTTATTGTTCTAGATGGGGATTCATCTGATTAATAAATTTATTTGATAATATTGTTAAGTAACCTTGGTGGACTATGTCAGTGTAGGCTATATTTTAATGCACCTATCTATTCATTAGCCAAAACAGTTGGGACGAATTCATTGTATGGTTGTTTGTCCAATGATCTTCTGTGCTGGCTCATGTGACTATAGGCGTATGTTTGGATAAACCTTGTAAGCCAAAGTTTTCCGGAATCACCAACGTAGCTCTCTATGCCTTTCAAACTCTTCCTTTGTAGCAGATCGACTATGGAAATAGATCAATGAACTGCATGTTGATGAGCTTTGATCCTTGAATCTAGGGGAAATTTCCTTAACATTATTTAACATCGAGAGTTCTTGAGAAGACGAAGTTTACTTGTATTTTCCATTTCGTTCAGGCCATGAAGCACTGATAATTTAATCCTTATCTTTGATTTCTTTTTTTTTTGCCGCCCTTCTTTCTATGCTTTTCCTTTAATATAATCTTTTACACATCTTGCAACCAAGGGCATTTGATGCCTTAAGGTTGGATGAAGAAGTACAATGCCTTCAGGAAACAATGAATTCACTGTTAAATCTATGGCAATCGTCGTCTTTAATATGATTCAACCCTCTACCCTGTTGACTGTAGAATACTGCCTCTTGTAATCCGTCACCCCTGCTTCAAACTCCAGTAAATATATATACTCTAATCCTTTAAAACGCTCCTTGCGAATCTAAAGATAGTTGTAAACAACGCTTAGTGTTGCCTGTATATTTTAAAATTATGATGTTCTTTTAATATAAACGAGTGTACCATGCGTTCCCTGTTGATAGTATTTTTAGGTCTGTATGTAGTGCGCAATGTGCTTAATATGTAGTCTACACATTATATGTTTGAAATCTGAAATAGTCATTCACACATGTAAGGAGGTTAGTCTCAGTCTTACAACGCTTCACTGTATAGTGCAATCTTTAAAATAAAGTAAACTATATTAAATTCCTTAAGTCTAAGGAAAGAAAGAGAAGTCTACGTGGTAGTCTTTAATTTAAGCTATCCCTTAAATAAAGTAAAGGGAGAATATTCTCCTTTATTTTTTTAAGGAATCTTTTAAACTAAATTTAGTGTAAATAAGATACCCTTAGATTAGCTCCTTTTAGGGAAAATTAGATTAGCTCCTTTTAGGGAAAAGTAAATAATATCCTATGAAGGTAGGAATAGTGTAATTAATTTTATGTGATTCCTTCTATGCTTATAACTCCTTTAAATTATTTTTAAGATAAATTACTTTTAGGGTAAATTAAATATGTAAAATCTACTTTTGGTTATTATAGAAAAACAATTGCTTAGAATTGAATAACTTGTGATATAAAGAATGGAGGTTTGGTTGATTAAATTGTTTATTGAGTCCAATAAATATATGTACTTTGTCTATGCTTTTATGCAATTGGGTATTATGAACATCTTGTGAGTAAATATTTAAGTAAAATATAAATATAAAGAAATATATAAGTTCAGATATGTGATGTCTTTATGCTTGTGGTCTTGTTACCTTATATGATTGTAAATTAATTAATAACTAGAAGAACATTAAGTATTAAGAAAGATGTAATGAATCTAGATTTAATAAAGATCTGTATTTCATGAAAAGTGGAATGTTGGCGTCTTTGGTCTATTATGTACTCATTGAGTGATTTGTTTAAGTTTTGAAGGATCATGAATGAAGAATTGTTTGGGATTGTTTTGGGTATATTGTAAAATCTTCGTGTAAGTGAACATTAGGGTATCATCCAGAGGCTAAGGTGAAATGTTCTCTTGATGGAAAATTTGAATCATTTTGATATTTGGAAGAGCTATATTGTTTTAAGATGGTTGTTAGTCTTGCACAGTGTGATTATCATTGTATTTGGTACTTTGTTATCTGCGAGTGCGTGAAGGAATTATGCCTCAAATTACGTGACTTTGATTTGAGTTTTGTGGATTGTTCATGTGGCTTCGGCGCTTGAATTATTTGGTTTCCTAGTTGTCAGTAGGGGAGTGGCTCTTAGTGGGGGTCTGGCACACAAAGGGGTGCCAGGGTAACTCACTAAGAGTATAATCAAGTGATAATCTAACTAATTAATTAAGGGGAATTGGGTAGATAAAAC
>VDFB02163555.1:0-11177 GCA_007258455.2 Sequoia sempervirens
AAATGCTTTTCTTATTATTAAATTGCTGCATATTTTCTTTTCTTCAGAGGCCAACAATTCTACAGTTTCACTAGTTTTTCAATAGTTATTTTTGTGAGAGTTAAGAGTATGATAATAATCTAAACATGACTTCATACCCATCATGGAAGAAGATTGCAGATATGCCTCAAGAGGTGTTGGAGTTTTTCAATTCAAATATGAATAATGATTCTTTTCAAAGACACTTATTATTCTTTCTCTCATAGTAGGGAATTATATATGCTTGGTGAGAGCTGCTAGAGGAAATCTAGTCTTTTTCAATAAAGAAAGCAGATCATGGATTTGCTTCTCAATGGGTGATAATGTAGAGAATTTTTCTTCAACCTATAACAAACCACAGTTTTCATCAACTTGGTGTTTTTAGGCTTCGACATTAGCACTTGGATTTGGTTTGGTCTTTCATCTCAGTAACATCAACAATAGTTAAAGATTAAATAGGATTAAAAAAACCTATAAAAGTAGTGGAGAAGAAGTCAAGGAGTATGCAGCAGGTGAAGCCTCAATCTATAGCAGCATAGTAGAAGTATTCCTATTTGATTTTTGTGGCTGAGGTGAGATCTTCTCTGGATTTGTTATGCTCTATTTTTTTTAAAGCTTTATGTTGACATTTTTCCCTTTTCTTTTAGTAGTTTATGAGTAATAACTATAAACATACTCTTAAGGAATGTTGGAACAACTTGACGTAACAGAAGAAGGAGATCGAAACAAAAGAAATCATGAGAGTAACTGATGTGCATATTGACAAACAAGCTTATATTTACAGCAACAATCTTCCAATCTGACTGACACTATCATGTAACTCCTTGACAACTTTTTTAAGTCCCTTTGTCAAGCTCTTGATTCAATGGATTGTGGATTGAATTGCACATCATCATGTGATGTTGAATGTAAGTTTCAAGCTACTCTTCCATTTTTTTATCTTCTTCAACCAACCAACACTGGAAAATTGCTCCTTTGAGTAAATTTCTACCCCTTTTTCTAGAACACATCTCTTATAATTATGATTCATTTGGAAACTCCACATGTTTTTCTTTGACTCATCCAGTTTTTTTCTTTGCAATATTTGTTAAGCTCACAAGTTTTATATCTTATTTGTTGAAGAGAATTTCTACATCAGAATATTTTTTACCTATTCCAAATTCAGTTGAAACAATGAATATTGTTGTACTAGAGGATTTGATAGCCTCCATCAACTCTAGCCTGAAAAAGGTGTTTCCCCTTATCCAATTTTCACATATTTGTAGTATTGTGAACATGAGCATTTTAGTTAGATATCAATCTAGTGATTTAATGTTTTCCATGCAGAAGGGGTTCCAAGATTACAACTCTCTTAAACCATGAGCGGGGTTGTCATAAAAAATTGAATTGGCTTGTTAAAGGAAGTTTACAATTCAAGTGTGTTCATTTAAAAGTGATTCCATATGTAATAGGTTATGATAAAGTAGACTATGATATTCATATATTGGTTGTTCCATTTTGTCAAACATCTATGCAGACAAAACAATTAACTAATAACCAGTGATGGAGTAATAGTATTCTCTCTGAATAAAATCTATGTTGGGTATTTATTGAAGGGCCATTGAATTGATATCTGATATGAATGAAGTGAGGTCATCAACTAGTGGAGAGAAGCATTTTCTAAGAATTTTTTTTGCAATTTTAGGGTTGTCGCATGGATTCCAAGGACAGATGTAGCTAGAATGAATGATTAGACAGATGTGGTTTAAGTAATCTTGGGTTGTTCTTTGCATAGTCTACAATTCAGAAACAAGGATTCCGAGGTATGTATACATTTTTTAATAATGGATTTTGATGTGGGTATTTACTTTGTGTATCAATAAGATTTTGTTTTCGTTTCTTTGTAGGAGAGAGTCTGTCAATCTAATCCCATGTATTTCTATGCGTGAAGATCTCTGTAGCTTGGCTTATTGATTGTTTTATTTATACCTCAGCATGTGAATATGCTTGTTTTGTTCTAATCAATCACCATTCACTTTGATATGGGTATCTGTGTTTTCCTTGCATCTCAATTTTGATTTTTTTAATCTAATAATTACTTTTTTCTTTTTATTTGTTATGGAAAATTTCCGTTGCTGATTGCCACCCACAGATTGCACCTACCTTCACTACCCAAAGAGTTGCATGTTTTTAGTTTATTCACTAATTCAATATTTCTAGATATGCATCTAAAATTCTTCAAGGTATTTGAATAGGTTTCTGCTACAAAATTGTGAAATTTAGTTATCGAGCTCATCCTATTTGATTCTCAATTTTGATGGTTTTCATGACACTTTGGTGATTTATTTCTTGTTTTCTATATAGGATGCTCTTGACATTGTTGTAATTGTGGCCAGATATGCCTGCAATTCTGTTATTCTAAGAAATTTTAAACAGGATCCAAGCTTTACTAGATCTACTGTATTAATTGTTCTGTTTGTACCAAGACATAGGGTAATGTTGTTTCATGTGAATTCAGTCATGGTCGGGAACTATGATATGGGATTGAGTTTTTCCTTTCAACCGATCTGTGTGTCAAGTTTCAACTGCTTTCTTCTTGACAACATTTTGGTGCATTTTTTTGCCCTTAATTTTCTTATGTGGAACAATTTGGATGGTGCAAGTAGTTGTGGCCAATTTGCTCGTATTTTTGGTATAGTAGGCAGTTATGGGCATGAGTTTTCTGTGTTGATGACCTGCCATTTTTATAACTTGTATGAGGTCTATATCTTTCTGAACCTTTTCTAGGAACAACGAATATGTCCCTGGATGAATAGTTCGAGGTCTTCCTGTATTAATTTTTTTCTTTGTATGTTGGCAGGTGAGTATTCCTTATTTTTTCTGGGTTCAAAACTTCAATCAATCACTAGGAATTCTCTTATGGGTGTGTATGATTTTCTATTTATGGATGTTCATAAATGACATTTTGGTGATTAATTAACCTTTGTTTTCCTGTTATGTGTGTAGCATAATCTCAATGATGTAAGTGGATGTGACTAGATGTGCCTACAATTTGGCATCCTTAGAGGTTTTGAGCATAATGGAAGCTTTACTAGATCGGTTGGTGTGGGAAGTACTGCATCGAATTAAGAACACATCAGACCAAAACACTTCTGCCCTACTCTACGAAAGATTTTATCAAATTGAGAGGGACCAGAGGGAATATTTGAGGGTGGGGTGTGGTTTAAACCCAGCAAATGAGGCGTTATCTACCTAGCAAATGAGGTGTTATCTACACTTTGTATATGGTTCCCTAACTTAGCCAAAGAGGAGATAATGTATTCTAAACTAGCCTCATTGATCTAACTCTCAGCTTCTGGACATTTATTACTGATGTGGGTCTAGGGTATCTAGGTTCTTGTAAAGGGCTTAAAGCATTGAGACTGAATTTCACTACAGGGATAATTGGTTGTGGAATACTACAAAAACCTATTGACACTTCATTTGACTAGGTGCCTCAATGTGAGTAGTGTAGAATGGCTTGAATATTTATATATTTGGCTTGAATATGTATATATTTCCCTAACTGTGTGAGCTATCCCCCTTCCACTAAAACTGTAACTGTTTAATAAAATTCTGCCAACTTCCAAGAAAATGTAATTCACAGGTGTAAAGCCAAATCTCATAAATTTTGTCAACATTCTACCTTTGTGTGCAGAAAAAGGTAAGTGCATTTTTTAATTTTTTATTTTTGACAGCTGGACATTATCCTATCCCTATTTTATTTTTTTTGGATATGGATCAACTCAAATAGTCTCGTTTTAGAAAGTCAAGTTGCATGAGACATTTTTGTCATCTGTTGGTGTGATGTGTGTTTTGAATAATTTTTAGCTCTTTATTTTAACTCCCGTTGCATAGCACTACTGACGACATAACATTTGACAGTTAAATTAATCAAAGTCGCCAATAATGACAAACCTAACAAGAGAAACTTATAATGACAAAATAGTAATGCAAAAAAATGGAACCATGCATGTAGATATTTATGGTAAAGGAGTTTGATTATTTTCCAAATTCACAGGTTTTGTTTCAATCATCTTTGGATCCTTCTAGATAAATGCATACCACTTCTCCAATGAGACTTTTATTGCACAAATGTACCAAAAAATAGACCTTTTTCAAATTGAACTTCCACACCTCTTCGGTGTACCCATTGCAAATCAAGGTGCGATTGCAAACATTTTCAGATTGGTGGAGACAAAAAGAAAGGGCACTTCTCTTATTTTCATTAGACGAATGGAAATGAATAATGTTGTAAACTTATTTTATTAAGACTCTAAATATTATCTTCTTTGTTATTACAGTAGATAAACTCTACAAACCCTTTGCTGATTGGAGTTCTATTCATGGTTTTTATTTTCAAGTTTCAACTGCCACTATTGTCATACTATTCTTCAAGACTGGCCTATCAAACAATGATATAGATGTTGTGGATATCCTTACACAATTGGAAATAACGAAATTATATTATGGAATAGCTCTGTACAAAAAAGGAGAACCAATATCTTTCAAATAGTCATGTTACATTGCTGTATAGGTGCAGATGATAAGGGGGCTGTTGATGTTATTTTCATTTATGATACTTGCATAAATATAAGTAGTCCTATTGAGATCAAAATAGGCAACATTTGTTTCTAAAATTTATAGTTCTAAAATCTTGTATCTTATTTTATTTAGTTTCTATTAAAGAAGATATAATTGTGAACAACACAATTTAGCAAGATAGTATACCAACATGTACATGTTATGTTTGCGATATGTAGCTATCAATTTTTTGTATACAAACACACTTCTTCTGTATTACTCATTGTCTAATAGAGCAACTTGATGAAGGTCAATCCAAAATTGATGAAAAATGTTTCATAATTTATAACTAACTCTCACTAGTAATTAACTATTATATCAAGAGACATTACTATATTAACATTAAAAAAACTATAATAGTGTGAGTGTATTTACGAAAAACCCTTAAATTTGATGTTCATTTTTATAACAAATCAATAATTAGAAATTATATATAATATTTTAAAATTTAAACTAAATATAATGATCATTTTTACATCAAAATCATTTAATATAATAAAATAATTAATTATAAAAACCAACTAATAATTAACTATTATATCCAGAAACACTATTATAGTAGAAAAAATAATAATAATGTGACTGTATCACTAAAAATCCTTACTCTAAATTTGATGATAATTTTATTTCTTGTTAAGTTTTCACATTATTATTGCATCTATGTGTAAAAGCAAAAATTAATGTTTATGATAATTCCAAAATATTATATTATAAAATATATATTTTTGATAAGTAGGAGGCATTTTTCCACAGCGTGTCAAATTATGATATTGCTATCAGGATTCAACCGTGTAGTTTTGAGTCAAACTCATTGACCCATGTTTCATGAGTAGTGGTTCAACAAGAACCCATCTCATGATATCGAATGGTCCACTTAGCACTCATATATTGTATCTAGGTGATGCTCACAGGGTGAAGAAGCACTGGTCCGGCCCGTGAGGTCACCCATCCCAAGATATATTTGTTTACAAGAAAATTATAAAGTATATTTTAAAAATTATTATGTTACTAAATATATTATTATAAAACTATATATTGGTTATTTATCTATATATTTGTCAAATTTAATTTATATCTTCATAATTACAAATTAAATGAAAATAAATATTTCAGATCAATTCATATGATATTTTCAAAATTAAAAAATATATTTTAAAAATTTATTTATTTTCACCAATCTTTTCTTTAATTGACCTTCAGCACTTCGGCGTACCCATTGCACATCAAGGTGCAATTGCTAGTTATAGCTGTTATGTCATGCGGAAATCATAAAGTCGTTTGCGTGACGGAGTATAACATATCCCGTAAAATAAGAGGCATCAAATGATATATATGGAAGCAAGATCGAGCCAACAGCTGTTTTATTTTAGATAAAAATGAATTATAATCAGAAATATGAGATTTAATCAAAGTGTATGACGTCCCAATCGGATCACCATGTAGACGGTGATTAACATAAATATGAGATTAATCAAAGATAATATATACACAGTCGGATCACCATGTAGCTTTCAGCCTATATGACTTGTGGCTGATCAGTCAAGAGTTGCTTTATCTTATTATTTGTCTTCTTAATTTTTGGACAGTGAAAAAATCCTTGGCTTTTGTTAAGGAAGCTTTTGTACCAGTTGGCAGAAAGCTTCGGAAGTCGTTTTTCTGTGGTGAAATCAAGATGATAAAGGCCAAAGCGTAGAGTGTAGCCATAGGTCCACTCAAAATTGTCCAGAATGGACCACACGTAATAGCCCTTCACATCTGCTCCTTTTCTGACAAACAACACCACCAACACCCTAAATTTGAGCAAAAAAATAATGGAAAAGGATTTGAATCCGGTAGAAATTGTATAGGCGTATAACCATAATACCGTATGGCGGCTCCCAAATATGTCAGGTAGCTTTTGATATACTCAACTCTTCCAACATCATTTAGAACATCTGCCAGTGGAGCCGAGGAATCATTCCGTACTTCAGAATAACCTGTGTGCACTTTCATATATTAGAACAGTTTTTTAAGGGAGTTTAGCAGTGAATATTTAGTTTTGATTTGTTTAAGTAGTTCATTTGATCAAATTATTATTTTTATAACTCATCTATTAATATAATTTAAGTTGAATCTGAAGGACCAGTATAAAATGAACAAAACGTTGTTTACATGAAAAAACCAAGATCCATTCACTCACCATTTTCTGTGATGATTATAACTGGGTTATTATATCTTTGTTTCATGTACATGATAATCCTTTCTATGCCATATGGCACAACATAGTTGTCATCCATGCCCGTCTGCAACACCATTAAAATGGAACATCACTTACTGTTAACTGGGTATTGTGCAAGAAAAGGAATTTCTCATAGATTAAAAGTTATAAGCCAGACATACCAGCTCGCCGATGGGTATTCCATCTCTCTCACCTGCAATAAAAGCCGTATTTATCAAAAAGTTGCCCCCAATGAATGTTTTGGTTTGGAGATAAGCTGTATGCCTTACCAGTTATATAAGCCAAGGCATTCGGTTCAATGCTTTTTTTCAAACAAGGCGAGAGGAGGCAATCCCTGACGTACAATGTGGTGTAATGGTTGATGCCGATAAAATCATAAGAGCCTCTCACTTTCTCCTGCATTTGACTGGAAAACGTAGGCAGACGCCACCCTAACATTTTGCACATTTCAGGTGGATATGCTCCATAAACAATGGGGTCTAGAAACCTATTGAATCATGCCCACAAACGGTAACTTAACTGTAGAATTGCAAACTGTAAATTCTAATGTTCAAATGAATGATAGTTTGTGAAAATATTTTTAACCTTAATGTTTCAGATAATGTTTTATGATCCATTATCAGAATGAGATTGAGCTAGGGAAAAATCCCATTCAAATCAATTGTAGTTTTCCTTCAACTCAATCTCATCCTCATCCTGATAAGAGATTATAAAATATGAAAAGATGTTACAGAATTAAATCCGGAAATTGATGGACATCAATCGATATATGCGATTAAAAGGTGTTCCCTACCAGGCCGTGTCGAATTCCAACACTCTGTGCACTGCAGCTCTGTCATCTGTTATACTCCTCATAGGCTCGTACCAACGAGCAGATACCACAATACCAATAGACCCTGTATTCTTACTCTGCAATTTTTGTGACAGATGGTCATTGTTAAGCTATAAATTGTATGAAAATATCAGATCTGCTCCACTCTGCTCAAACATCAAATGATTTAATAGTTAAACAAAATATTAATAAAAGAATAGTAGATTTGCCTCTTATGGATTAAATACATTTAAAGCAAATTTAACTTGTAACCTGATATTTTGTTCTGTAGATATCTACTGCTGCTGCATGTGATAATATAACAATATGAGCAGCCAGATAGGGTTCTGTTTCTGAATTGCCCCCACTGCAATTCCCAAACGGCCAAGAACACCGAGCTGGTGGATATTCTCCACTTAGGTAAGCTTTCTGAATAAATATATTTGGCTCGTTGAATGTCACCCAGTATTTCACTCTGTCGCCGAAAGCTGCAAAGCAAACTTCTGCAAATGCTTGGAAGTCCTTTCTGCATAACTCCCAATTTTTAATATTAGGACAAACAAAATAATCTGTTATAGAAAATGAAGACATGGATAGATTTTTAATTTACATAATATTGGGACTTAACCAGCCGCCATATTCATCCTCTAAGGGCTGTGGCAAATCATAATGATTCAATGTCACCAATGGTTGTATTCCTGCACCAATCATAAATATAATGAAAAAATGGAGAGAAGGGTATGAATTTAAGGGATACCTTTAGTCACAGCTCGTACATACCTTTGGACAGTAGTGCGTTGATAAGATCATTGTAGAACTTTATTCCCTTCTCGTTGACAGCTCCTCGTCCAGCTTTATTAAAAACATAATACATAAATGAATGGTTAAACAGACCATCTGTAACACACTTTTATTTTTTAAGGGAGGGTTAAAGTGCGATCAGGTCCCGAACTAAATAATTAATATATTGACTACAACATATTAATTGTTTAGTTTTTGTTATTTTCAAGATAGGATTATGGTATATATTTGAAAGAATTTGAGATCTTAATATGAAAAAACAATAAGAATTTACTGTAAGAAAAAAGATCAAATCAGTATCTTCTAATATTGCACTAAAATTAAAACTATTAGAATTATGATTTATACCTGGAAGAATTCGAGACCATGAAATGGAGAAGCGATAAGAATCCACTCCAATAAAATGCATCAAATTAATATCTTCCTAGATTGCATCATAATTTTGGTTAAGATTAATTAAAACAATTATTTAAGAATCAATAATTAAAAAAAAAACTTTTCTGAACAAATTTTTTTTTTTGATATTTCAAATCACACTTGTAATCTTCCTTACTTGAATAATAAATCACTAAATATAATTCAAACATTATGAAAACAGAGGTTTCTCGAAAAAGCCTTAAAATTTTATATTATTGAAAAACATCAACCACCCAATTATGTACAAATACCAGGTAACGATGGTAGTGGTCGTCAGCTACATCCCCATTGCTTCGGTCAAGAATATTTCCTGTATCATTAATCAAAGTCATGGAGAAGTAGAAAAGGAAAAATCAACTGTAGAAATAATTAACACATCTCTGAACAAACCTGGGTGATTGTGTGTAAAAGCATCCCAATTGCTGAGACCCTTCCCATCTTCCAAATATGCACCTTCTACCTGCAAACACCAAGTTAACTTAAAAATTGCAAAATTTCACAAAATAAGTGTTGAAATGGAGCCATATGCAATGGGGAAACGAACCTGATAGGAAGAGGTAGCAGTTCCAAACATGAATCCTTTTGGAAAACTGCTTCTATCAATCTCTCCATTTCCTAAAACTGTACCCACCATTATAACTATCACGACTATCGTTTTGGACATAATTGCCCTCCCCTACATGTCAAACACTAAAGAAACGATTGCAAACTAAAAAGCGTAGGCAAAGTGTGAGATTGTCAGAGTGTTGGATGTCCTTTTATAAGAAAGAAAGCGTAGAAAAATGGTCTGGTCGGTTAACAGTTGATTACATAACGAAAAAGCCAGAGGCATGAATCGTAGTTGGATGTGGCTGTCAAGATCATAAATGCTTGAAAAGATCGATAGCAGAATCATGCCAAGAAGCTAATGGCGGCTAAATAAAATGAGAGGGGGACATTGAAAGATTGTTTGTGTGACGTTGATGACTGCGGTGAAAGCAGATTCAATGGAGGAAAACGTTTGACGAGAACAAATCTACCTGGGCAAAGAAAGCAAAGACAAATGGTTAAAACATCACTTCTTCCCTCCATGATCGTATCTGACCCACTGCTTGACATAGCTTTTCTTCTCATTAAAACACAGTCTTACCTACCAGTCTCTCACATTCTAAGACTCAATTCGCTCCTTTGAATTTCTTTCGTTGATTGTTTGTGATGAAGGGAAGGGTAAACATGAGTATATTGTCATGGTGTGTACAGATTCCAGGCCCTGTAAAAGTGGATGGAAGGATTTGTCTTTCAAACTACGTTTCTTCCCCTTTCAGATAGCTCCATTTTGTCACTTATTCAAAATGAAATCTTTGATTTTGACAATTGCATACGGAAGATACAGATTCTGATTCTACTTAATAATGCCACAAATTCTAGAGAAGCCGGTGCGTGCGTAAGGTAATTATGGGACATGTGGCATAGACATGGCGTAGGATGATCATGGATTCTTTGAATATGGTTGTTAGGCATGTGGGTGGAGAATTTTATTTTATGTGTGATTGGAACTCGAGACCAACCACTTGTTCAATCTGAAAATTTCAGCCAACCTCTTGATTTCATTTGAATTATTAGGTAGGTATTGGATGGAGAAATTTTGGATCTGTATGGATTTGGAGATCAGTTATTTTTTGAAATCAAGTGTTTAGTCAGACAAAATAATCCAATCAATCAAAATAATTGATGAGAGATAAGTTAGTATATTCTTTTATTATATCATCTTCAAATCCCTAAATATCTAAAATAAAGAATGAAACTAAATAATATAAGCTCAGCTGTCTAGAGAAGAAATATACTGGCTAGTGTCTCCATCTCATTTGGAGTTTGCAGAAAATTGCATCTAACATATAATTGTATATTCTTATTAATGAGAATAATAATCTCATATAATTAAGTATTATTTTCCTTATTAATGAAATAATATTATTGTATAATTAAGTATTATTTTATTTAGTTTTATTTTATATTAAGAGATTGTCATGTTGGGGCTTCACACAAATAACTAGAGCAGTGTCAATTTCACTCGCACAATTTGAAGAGTTAATTTTGAAGGAAAGGAGTCATTTGACTTCAAATCCACCCAAGCCACTCCCATGAGTAAATTTTGGTGCTCAAGAATTTAATGTGAGATTTTGAGCTTGAGGGGTCGGCCAGCATTTAAGACACTAGTTTCTGGTGCTCAAGGATGACCCCAAAAAACTTTGATTTTTGGAGGGAGTTTTGAGGACCTGGTGGTGTGAGGAGAAAAATGAGAGAGATTTGCAACATAAAAGAAGAGAGACT
>VDFB02163556.1:0-17193 GCA_007258455.2 Sequoia sempervirens
ATAATATAATATGATATTATATTATAATATATATTATATTATCATATCATATTATATTATAATATAATATGATATGATAATATGATATATATTATATAATACTATAATATAATATAATACTAGTAGTCACATGCATAGGCATGCAACGATCAACCGATAGGGTGAATCGTGAATGGAAATATTTTTTTATAGGATGCAATCAGTGGGGTAAAGAGCCAATATGAAACAATGTGAAACTAGTTCATATTGGAAGGCAGATGATATGAATTTGAACTCAATGTACAATTAACTTTAACATAAAAATTATTTTTCCTATCTATATGATTCAATATGAGTATAGTCAAGTATTATAAACTCAAATCTCACATGAAGAACTATTTGCATGACATGTTTTGGAATGAAAATCCATTAGTTGGAAATTGGCTATCAAATTCTAGAATAAAATTATGTCATGTTGAACGAATGGTTTTAAATTTATTAAAGGGTTTTGCTTTTTTAAAGACTTATTAGTCATGTGTTTTATCGTTGAGATTGAATTACTAGGAGTGCTTTTTGAAAAGTGGTCCCATTAGTAGGGGAAACATATTCTTTTAAAAATTTATTTTGTTATTATTTTTATTAGTTATAATGCTTATAATAAATGAGTTTTTGAAATAGGAAAGATGTTACAAATAGTATTTACTTTGTAATTTTGCTAATGCAATGAAAGAAAAGACATACTTTGTAGTGTAATTTTAATTGTATTAGAAGGTACACATTGTTTTCGAGGAAGATGAGAAAGATGTTGATAAGTAGGAGGTATTTTCCACAGCGTGTCAAATTATGATATTGCTATCAGGATTCAACCCTATAGTTTTTGAGTCAAACTCATTGACCCATGTTTCATGAGTAGTGTTTCACATGAACCCATCTCTCATGATAATGAATGGTCCACTTAGCACTCATTGCATCTAGGTGATGCTCACAGAGGTGAAGTGGTCCCATTAGAGAAAAATGTTACCAAATTTATACAATGATTTGTGTACAATAGAGAATTTGTCAAGTGGTCCCATTAGTAGGGGAAAAATATTCTTTTAAAAAGTTATTTTGTTATTGTTTTTATTAGTTATAATGGTCATGATAAATGAGTTTTCGAAACAGTATTTACTTTGTAATTTTGTGAGTGCGATGAAAGGAAACACATACTTTGTAGTATAATTTTAATTGAATTAGAAGGTACACATTGTTTCCAGGGAAGATGAGAAAGATGTCACCAAATTTATACAACGATTTGTGCACAAGAGAGAATTTGTAAAAGAACTATTTCATGACAGATCGTCTCCACAATTTAGTTGATGGAGAACCCATTGAAAACTTTAAACAGATAAATTGAATAGATAGAAGAGATATTAGAAAGAATAACATTAGAAGGTGGATGCTATGAATTTGAAATCTATGTATAATTGAAGGTTATAAACAAAATAATTTTCACACAAAGATTATTTTTCATATATATATATTCATTGAATATGAGTATAGTAAAGTATTATAAACTCAAATCTAATGTGAAGAACTATTTGCATGACATGGGTAAATCATTTTTGTGTTTTGGAATGAAAATCCATTAGTTGGAAATTGGCTATCAAATTCTAGAATAAAATTATATGCCATGTTGAAGGAAATGGTGTTAAATTTATTAAAGGATTTTGTTTTTTTAAAGACTTGTTAGTCATGTGTTTTATCACTAAGATTGAATTAACAAGAGTTCTTTTGGAAAAGTGGTCCCATTAGTATAGTTGCGTCTTGTATTAGCAAGATTGGGGAAAAAGGTATTCTTTTAAAAAGTTATTTTGTTTTTGTTTTTATTAGTCACAATGGTTATGGGAAATGAATTTTCCAAAGAGGAAAGATGATATAAATACTATCTACTTTGTAATTTTGTGAATGCGATAAAAGGAAACACATAATTTGTATTGTAATTTTAATTGAATTACAATGGTTTGTGTACATATGTATATATGTAACAACAAATATTGTGGAGATTCATCATACTTTATTATTTTACTTGAATTAAAACATGCACCTTGTTTTGAAGCAACATGAATAACATGATACTAAATCTATACAAGTATCTGTGCAGAGATGTATGTATGTAAGTGTTAACTCTGAAATCTGCACCATGTTGAACTTGGCATTCAACAATTCCAGTGTAACATGGGAAGACCTCTGAAGTTGTGAGTTACTATAGGCAGAGGTCAACATCCAGAGGTCGGCTTCCTCTTGGTATGTATCACCTAATCTACTGATTTCTTGTAAGGAAAAGGGATAAGGATTGCTGAAAAAGACTAATACTGGAAAGCATAAAATAAAGTGATACACCAAACATAATGGGAGATAATGAGACTCAAATTTCTACACTTAGCTCCAATCTGATAGAAATTTAGTTTACACAACTTGTTACAACAATGTCCATACATAATTTTTTTACTGAAAGGTCAAATACTTTGACTTGCAACAGGAGGGAAAACCTCACAATAAGCAAACAACTATACTTAACTAACACAATCAATAACTTGAATGAGCATGCTAATTACATAAAAGGTACAAAGCATGAGACAAAACTATAATGGAAACTAAGTATGTTTACAACATAGTTTGATCAATCACAAAGCATACACTAAAGTGTAAGAACAAGATGGTGAAGAATCAATTCTAGAAATGAGTAAGGTAAATTGTATTCAATACCTCCAAGAGTTACAAAAGATGCAAAATCCGTGCTAAAGGATTGTGAAAGTCACTGTGTCTCTAATATGCATAATCAAAACTAATTACAAAATGAGTCCAAAAATGACTACGTAAACAAGCTCCACCAAAACAGGTTCAAGAAGCTTCTTGGGTCGGATGGCTTCAAAAAGCCAAAAATATAGCAACTAGATTTTATCCACAAAATCTCCAAAGCATTGAAATAGTCAAGTTTGACCATGTCAAACATGATGACAACTCAAAATGGCTCCAAAATACCCTCCAAAACTCATAAAGAGTCAAAAAAAGCTCCAATATTTGTGGCATATGTTTGCAAACAAACTTCAACTCACCTATATGCTCTCTCAATCATAAATAGAAGCATATATCTCATCCCTTTATGGCTCAGTCATATAGTCACATGGTCCTATTTGCATTTAAAGGATGACTTAATTTAAATGATTTATAAATGATCATTTAAATTAATCATTTACAATATCAATAAAATACAAAAATAAAAAGCCCCACTTTTCATGAATTGGATATAGACTAAAAGAAAAAGGAATTACCAAGTCAAAATGTGAGAATTACCTAAGTCATAATACATATGAAAAGGAAAAACTCAGGATGGTATTAGTGGCATCACATCTTTCAAAAGAAATAGCAAAAAAAGTGCTAAGTTCAATCGTCCCTCCACTTGACTTAGGGTATCAATCCTAAAATCAAAAGAAAGAAACTTTTATCTCATTTTTACAAGAAGCTTTAGGGAGAAGCCTGTCTCCACCATAGGGAAAACCCTAGCTGAGCTTGTTTCTTGGAGATCTCCTCTGTACGCAATTATGAAGACTTTTCTGAAGATTTGAAGCAGAAAACATAAAGTAATGTTTGATCTTCTTCAATATTTGGCTTTTTTTTTGAATTTGAAGCTCAATAAGAGCTTACAGGCCACAACATTATGATTTTTCTCACTCTATGTGAATCTCATTTTTATTTTTTGTGTTTCTCCTTTACTTAGCTGTGCCATAAACATGAGATTCTTATCTTTTGAGCTAGATTTTGAGGAAGATTACCTTTATATTTGAATAAAGAAAAATAAAATTGTATAACAGGTCACGACCATGCTTTGCTTGGTTTCATGGAATCTCTGAGTTCTCTTCCTTCTAACGTCTTATTTGGGTATCTCTGTTATTTTCAAACAAACTTGGAAGATTATTTGATGTTGGGTTAATCAATGGAAACCAATGCTTTTGCTTATGACTTTTTCTCTATACAGGTCGCGACCTTTGTGATTTCTCTGTATATTTTTGAATACTTTTCCTGCAAAATACATTTGTTGCCGGTTGCATCATCATGAGGGTTTCCTATAAATTATTTGCATTTTTCTAAGTTTCTTGCATTATATGCATAAAAATGCATTTTCAGTTACGGCCAAATCTTATTACAGGTACTAGGTCTATTTTGTTGTATTATGGGTACAAACCCTGCCAATAACTGAGAATCTTCTATTTGAATGGAAATGCCATATATTCTATGCCTTCATTTACTATTATTGGTCCTTATAATGAACGACTATGAATTTGGCTAAATCGTGCTTTAAAAGGAAGTGTGAGATTTGGGGGTGCATTGTTATATATTTGCTAATGGTTGTGCCATTAATCTGCATCTTTGAATCTCAGAGGTGGCTCTGATATTGTTGGCTAAACTTATGGGTGGCCACACTTCTACTTATGAAGTATCCCTTATGATGCTAGCATATAGACTATAACACCATCATCTCATATGTTTCAACCTTAACTTGTGGTTGAGCCTTTCTTTTAGAGACCATGCCTCCATAGCAGGCGAAGATTTTGATACTAGATATAATAGTTTCTGTATGATGCTCCACCTTTGATTGACTCCGTGTTGGCAAGAAACACCACTAATATGATGAACCATCATGGAAATGAAAAGATTCCAGAGGCTAAACCTTTGATAAAAATACAACATTATATTTTCATATGACCATGCCATTATTGTTTGGAGACCCGTGTGCCATTGTTATGTTGAAATTGTGTGTCGTATATCAGAATGACTGTGTCCTTTATTTTCAAGTTATATTAAATTTTCATAATAGGCAACGTCCTTACTGAAAGTTTGAGTCATCTTCTTACCTGAAAACTATAGTGCCACTCTTTTGTTGAATCGTACCTCCTTTACAAATTTCCACTTTCCGATCTCACTGTCTGAGAAATATAAAATAGCAGAATAACATAGTATACTAATCTCACAGTAATCACTTACAGTCAAACACTATTTTAATAATCATTTTGTGCATAGTTCTAACAGTTACATTACATTACTAAATGCTAGTAGATACTGTTACAATTCCATTAAAGCATTTAATCATTGAATCTTATTGATTCACTTAGCTCCTGTAGCTACATATGAAGAAATATATGTGAACTCAGTATGTATGCCTACTCATTATCATTGTATAATCATATTGATTTGATGCCTTTAAGATTGCATTTCCATCTTAAATAAGTTCGAATGAGTTCACTATATGATAATTCAACATGTCGAGCTCAACCCTTGTGGGAGCCACGTTTTAACCCACATGATGAATTAAGACATGATTACACCTGTAACTCCACATGAAGCAAACAAGTTAGAAAAATATATGTATTTTAGGTGTGTTTGATAACTCCAATGGTTTTCTGGAACACTTCAAATGCACACATAACTTATTTAATGCACATCATGATCAATTTATACATGTATAGGTAAATGATCATGTATGGTATGTAACCTTTCATTGCTTAGAGCACTGCTCTAACACATTGCTATGACTTTATACAAGAATTAGGAGTACCAGGGAGCTAGGAAGGTCAAGACAACTCTGGCAGTAGCCGAACAAGAAGATACAATAGAACCAGTCATTCTCAGGCAATGACTGGTTACCCTCCCTACATGCACATTCTTTCCCTTCATTTTCTTATTCATGTATATGTCTATCTTGATTTGCATTGAATAAGAAAAAGTTAAACTCATGACTTGTGTGAGTCTATATGAACATTTCTACATTCACATTCAATAAAGATTACTTCTTTAGAAAAGATTTGTAAAAATATTTCTTATGTTTCATGCATCTGTATAAATGCAATGTTTTAAATTTTTGTAATCTTTAAAGTTATTTCATTTGTACACATGAATGCAATGTAGGGGAGATAGAAAATGTACCATTTTATTTTAAAAAATCAATGGGCTCTACCTGATTGAGCCTAGGTGAAAATATGGTAAGATTTTTTGGCGACATTTGCTGGATGTTTGCTTGCTAAACATGTAAACCAGTAGCCTAGATTTGTCCATTGGGTATGGAGTCACTTAGAAAACTCAGAGGCAAACCTAAAACAACTTGCACCTAGTTGTAACTCACTTGAGACTAGTCAAAATGTCAGGACACTTATTGAAAACAGGGAAAAATGCTGAAATGAAACTACCTACTATGCTAGAACAACACTTAGGGAATGAAACTTGCAACTAAACTATAGTGCAACAACACTTTATTGAAATCATAAACCTAACCTAATATGCACAATGATAAGTCATACCTCAAAACAACATTTGAGGTGAATCTCATTAATTGGGATTGGAAATATTTTTCCATCCATCTTTGATAACTGGAATGCGTTATGCTCCTTTCATTCAGTGATTAGAAACGGGCCAGTCCAAAAGTTGTCAAACTTTAAATGTTTACTTGGCCTACTTTTTAGCACATCCCACTTGAGAACCACATCACCCTCTTTGAAAATTTTGGGTGTAGCTTTCTTATCAAAAACCCTCTTTGTTTGGTGTTGATGATACTCCAATGACTTCATTGCCTTATCTCTTATCTTTTCAAGCTCCATGAGCTCAACATATCTAACGGACATTGGGTCCTAGTCTTCAAACATCTCCAACTGATGAACAATGTTAAGAGCTGGAAACTCTATAGATAGAGGCAATCTTTCCTCTTTTCCATAAACCAGAACATATGGTGAGTTTCCAGTTGATCTCTTAGGGGTTATTTTATCTACCCTAGAGCAGATTTTAATTTGGTGTGCCAAACTCTCTAATTCTCCTCCATGGTTCTTTTAATAATCCTGATCAGATTTTTATTTGTACTTTTAGCCAAACCATTACCCTGTGGGTAATAATTTGAAGAGGTATTCAAATGGATTCCATATTTTACTACCCAATTTGTAACTCTTAATCCCACAAATGCAAGAGCATTATCTGAAATGATGGAATCAGGAAATCCAAACCTGGTTATTATGTCCTCATAAAAGCTTAAAACTAAAGATTCATTAGCTTCTTTCAAAGCTACTGCTTCTGTCCAACATGTAAAATAGTCAATGGTTGTAAGCACCCACTTGTGACCATCATTAGACGGTGGATTTATTGGTCCAATAAATTCAATGCCCCATCTCATGAAGGGTTGCTCAACGCGAATTGGTTGTAGAGGCATAGCTGGTAGCTTTTCTTTTCCTACAAAAAGAGCACATTTTACACATTTCTTTGCCCAAGCATGGGCATCCTTAAATAATCTTGGCCAGTAATAGCCAACTCTCATAATTTTCTAGGTTGTTGTTCTTGGAGCAAAGTGACCTCCTGAAGTTGCATCATGAAATTCATGAAGTACTTTTTATGTTTGATCAATGTCAATACACCTTAATAAAACACCATTAAGGTCTTTCCTGAAAAGAATATTATCAATAAGTACATACAAAATAGATTGTAACCTAAAGTATCTTCTTTTAGCTCTATCTAGACCTAGTGGAAATTCACCAGTCTGTAGAAAATGGGTCATATCTTGAACCCAACTTGTTGCTAATACAGGTACAACATTCTAAAGCTCATTATCATTGACTAATGCAATCTTTGATTCTATTTTCTGTGTATCTTCAAGGGTTGAAGCTAACTATTCACAAAGTCCTCTACCTCTGACAAGTTTTCTGATTTTGATGTCAACATCAAACTCCATAACTCTTGTGATCCACCCTTCTCTTTTATCACTCAGATCTTTACTCAGCAGAAATTCTTTCACACTAGGGTGTGCAACCATAACATGTATCTTATTGTTGGAGATTAGAGGCTTAAATTTCTTTAGACTCCTAATCACAACAAGAACATGTTTCTCAACAAATGTATATTTTTGTTCATAATCAGCTAGACCTTGACTAAAAAGGGCTATTGGCTGCTCTAAATCATCATTATTTTTCTAAACCAGCATAGCAAAAATTGAACTAAAGCTACCAAAAGCATATAAAATGAAATCCTTTGAGAAATATGGATTTACCAATGTTGGGGATGATGCTAAGCTTTCTTGATTGTTTCAAAGCTATTTTTGGCTCCTTTAGTCTAACTAAAAACTGTAATCTTCGTAAGCATGGCAGTCAAAGGCTGTAACAAATTTGCAACATCAAGTATGAATCTCCTCAAAAAGTTGATTATGCCTAAAAATCTCTGCAATCATTTCTTATGATTGGGTAATGGTAACTCAAGTATGGCTTTGACTCTCTTAGGGTTATAGTAATTCCTTCCTTTGACACTATGTGTCCTAATAGTTTACCTTCATTAATAGCAAATATACTCTTTTTTGGATTAAGAGAAATACCATACTCTCTACATTTTTCAAAAAATTGCTTGAGATGTGACAAGTGTTCATCTGCATTTCTGGAATATATTGTTATGTCATCTAGATAAACAAGCTTAAATTTTTGAATTAAATTTTGAAATGCCATATCCATGGCCCTTTGAAAAGTGGCACTAGTGTTAGATAATCCAAAAGGCATTCTCTTGTAGGCCATAGTGCCCCACTTTGTTGTAAACATTGTTTTATATTGATCCTCTTCCTTGACTAAAATCTGGTTATAACCAGAATAACCATCTAGAAGAGAAAATCTCTCTGAACCAGCAACAGTTTGAAGAATTTGTTCCATGGAGGGTAAGGGGTAATGATCTTTTAAAGATGCTCTGTTAAGATCTCTAAAATCTACACATAATCTTATCTCCTCATTTTTCTTTCTAACCGGAACAAGGTTAGAAACCCAAGATGTGTGTTTAATTGGAAATACAATACCCCCCTCAACTAACTTAGTAAGCTCTTTAATCATTAAAGGTTCAAGCTTGGGGTTCAAAGGTCTCTACTTTTTCCTAACAGGATTGGCATCAGGTTCTAACTCAATTCTGTGTTGTGCAATATAAGGGTCAAAACCCTTTAAATCAGAATATTTCCAAGTGAAAACATAATGAAACTCTTGGCATAAAGCAATAAAAGCCTTTCTATCTTCAGTTGAATAAATTTTGCCTAACTTAAGAAGCTTACCTTTAAATATTTCAATTTCTTCATAATGATCTTCTTTGACTTGAATATTGACTTTACTCTTCTTAAGCTGATCATCGGTGTTGAAAATAGACTCCAAGGTAACTAAGCCCTTGGGTAATTTGTTTGTCTTCAGCTATATGACCTAATCATCATACTGCTACTTAAGCTTCTCTTGATTCATTATAGAAAACTAATCCTCTTGGAGCAAGAAATATAAAATCTGCTCATCACTATCGAATACCTACCAGTTGATGTTGTTATCAGGAATTGATGGCCTGACTACAACTTTGACATATTGTTGTATTTTCTCCTTTGATATCACTACCATATCAACCTGTGGCTCTTAGTCACAAAGCCCTGCTTTCATGTTTGCTTCATGGATTTTGGGATAGGAAACCGCTAAATGTAATTCTCAAATTCCTCTACTATATCCCACACTCTATTTTTGTAGGACTTTAAGGCATCATTCTTAGCAACATTCAGACCTCTTACTTGATTAACGATTAGCTCACTATCTCCATAGACCTTTAAGTAATTTATTCCTCTCTTTCTTTCCCATTCAAGACCTAGAATAAGTCCCTCATACTCAATAGTGTTATTAGAGCACACAAAAGCAAAACGGAAGGCTGAAAAAATACTTATCACCTTGTGAGAATCAAGTATCGCACCTCCACCAGCTCCATTTTTACTTCTGGAACCATCAAAAAATATCTCCCAAAGTTTATTTTGATGTTCTAGCAACTGATCTATAATCTTTTCAAGATTTGGAACTTCTCCATCAGGTTCATGAAGCACATAATTACCCATACCAGCATCATGAATTAGGTCTTCAGGACTTTCCAACACATTTTATGTTTCCCATTCATGTAATAGCACATCAGGAACACTCTCAGCTGGTAGCTCTTGAGCAACAACAAGCTCATTGTCAGTAAAAATGACACAATTTGTGTCTACAATAGTTGGAACAACATTAATTACACTTGGGTTATATGGTTCAATGTGATCCTTGGCCAACTTTTCAGATTTAATGGTAACCTTGGTTTCATATCTCGTTCTAAACAACATATGTGACCAATCAGTAGAAACATAACTTCCTATCTTGGCTGTAAAGTATCTTGAAAGACACAAGGAAAAGAAAGGAGGTAGGTCTATAACACAAATATCTTGTGGAACCGAAAAATTTGGACAAGCATGAAGTGTAAGGCTCAAGCCTTTGATTACACCTAAGGTATTGACTGAGGTCCCATCTAATTGAATAACTCCTTTTTCTAAAGGTTGATACTTTAGTCCTAGTTTATCAACAATTTGCTTTGGCATTACAGAGCTACTAGCTCCATTATCTACCATATAGTTATGGATTAACTTATCACCTATAATCACAAACACATAAAATGAAGGTGGTTTGAAGTCCTTACCCATTTCTTTGTTGGGTTGTTTATCATTATCTTGAGGATCATTTATGAAGACAACTCTAACTTGACCAACTGGTGGCTCATCAAACATTTTCAGATTTCACAAAGCCCACTGTAACATGTCTTTTTGACTTGGAATAGCTAATGAGTCCCACATTGACATTGTTACATTCATCTTTTTCATATTTTCAATGATGTTAGAAGGCACAACTGGGTTTACCTTTTGATGAACATTTATACCAGCATGATTAGCTTGCATGTGTGACTACTCCTTAGTAGTAACTTGTTGATTCCTCTGCAAAATGCGAGGAACTTGTGATGTAGTTGATGTAGATGGTTCTACAACTGCTATTTTTCCTTTATTAGCTGTTTGTTCAAGCTCTAGAGCTCTTTTCTTTGCTCTTGTGTTTGCTGCAACTGGAGAATCATCCGCATTAACTCCACAAAATTCATCTCCCTATCAGTTTAGCAGAGTAGCATCATTTGTAAGTTGCTCTTGTTGTTGTGGAGTTCCATCATTGGGTACATTCTGTTGTGAGCTTGAAGCATTCTGCACCATTAATGCTTGATTTATTATCCCATTTGAGTATGTTGTTTGGTTATGTGGCTGGTTGCATGGATAGCACCACTCATAATCAGTAGCAAGATTATTTTGAACAGGGACAAGGTCCCTATCTACATTAACAGGTGCTAGATTATATGCCTGAAAAGACCTTGTATTCATATTTTGTCTTGGACCTTGGTAATTACCTTGGTACTACTAATTTGAAGCCTAACCTTGCTATTGATAAGGTCTGGTATAAGATTGTTGCTTTTCTAAGCTCACCAGCTTGTTTCCAAAAGTATGCAAAATGTTCTCAATCTTTTGTTGAATCTCTTTAATTTCCTACAACTCTTGTGATTGAACTGGGACTACAGGTTCTTGTTCACCAGTAGTTGGTAATGTTGGAACAATAGGAAAAGGTGCAGAAGGTGGTATCTGTAATGGCATATTAGGCTGAATATCTAGAAAAATAGGCATTGGTGGCCTAGGAGCAATTTTTCTTGCTTGAATCAAACAATTTTCTACTCTAATTGTTGTCTCATATGCATCTGGTAAAGACACTCCTCCCATTGAATGTGTCATGACAGCTATGTCACTGTTAAGAGCCTTCAAATAATATAAAAATGTATATTCTGGAGGAGGCCTCACTGTAGTAGGGATTCTATCCCAAGTCCTTTGGAATAAAAAATTGAAGTTTGTCATTTGCTCCTGAGGAGCTCTCTTTATAGTAGTTAGCTACTCTAACAAAGACAAATTATCTGATCTATCTTGAAAGTGTTTGTGCAATTTATCTCCTAACTCATCCCAAGTTGCAATGGTACCAACTCCTAGGCTTCTAAACCACTACAAAGATCTTCATTTGAATGATGCAACAAGTAGCCTTACAACTATGTCCTCTTGAGTTATGTGGTGAACACCACACAAAGAAGCAACATCCCTTATGTGCTCAATGGGTGTTGTCTGATCCTCCCTAGTAAAAATTGGCAAGCTTTTTAAGGCAGCAATTGGGATGTCATTATGTTGTGCAAGATTTAATGAACTGCCAACATTAAATGGCACAAAAGGTTGGTTTCTAGTAGCCATTGGAGGTGGCTGAGATGGATTTATTTGAGTCTGAATAGCAGAAAATGAAGCAGCAAAACTTGAAAACACAGGAACAACACTTGAAGAAGAAGCAAATGTAACCTTCTTTGGGTTGCTTGAAAATGATCTTGTTGTTCTGAGATTTGGTGAAGTAGAACAAGTATCACTCTCTCTTTGATGGTCTACCTCTTCTCCTTGGTGGTGAGAAGAAGAAATATTGCCTAACACCAAGTGGTGTTAACTTGAACTCTTTTTGATGGAGGAGTTATCTTTGTTGTTCTTCCTTGTTTTCTGGGTGGTGACAACTGTAAATACTCAAAAAATTTAGAACTTCTAGTTTGTATTCTTCTCATGTGCTGAAACAAATAATGATTTTACTGCTCTATCACCTCATGGAGTTGCTAGATATGCTAGAGTAACCTCTAAAAGGTCTGAAAATCACTAGTTTCACATCAAACTAGTGAAAAGCATTGAGGGACGCATCCCACCGGTTGTGCCAAAAATGTTAACTCTGAAATCTGCACCCTTTTGAACTTGATGTTCAACAATTCCAGTGTAACATGGGAAGACCTATGAAGCTGTGAGTTACTGTAGGGAGACCTTAACCTCTAGAGAAGGTCGGCTTCCTCTTGGTATGTATCACCTAATCTACTGATTTCTTGTAAGGAAATGGAGAAGGATTGCTGAAAAGGACTAATATTGGAAAGCATAAAATAAAGTGATACACCAAACTTAATGGGAGATAATGAGACTCAAAGTTCTACACTTAATTCCAATCTGACAGAAATTTAGTTTACACAACTTGTTACAACAATGTCCATACATAATTGTTTTACTGAAAGGTCAAATACTTTGACTTGCAACAGGAGGGAAAACCTCATAATAAGCAAATAACTATACTTAACTGACACAATCAATAACCTGAATGAGCATGCTAAATACAGAAAATGTACAAGGCATGAGACAAAACTATAATGAAAAATAAGTATACATTTACAATATAGTTTGATCAATCACAAAGCATACACTAAACTGTAAGAACAAGATGGTGAAGAATCAATTCCAAAAATGAGTAAGGTAAACTATATTCAATACCTCCAAGAGTTACAAAAGATGCAAAATTCGTGCCAAAGGATTGTGAAAGTCACTGTCTCTCTAATCTACATAATCATAACTGATTACAAAATGAGTCCAAAAATGACTAGAAGTAAGCAAGCTCCACCAAAATAGGTTCAAGAAGCTTCTTGGGTCAAATATCTTCAAAAAGCCAAAAATATAGCAACTAGATTTTATCCACAAAAGATCCAAAGCATTGAAATGGTCAGGTTTGACCATGTCAAACATGATGACAACTCAAAATGCCTCCAAAATACCCTCCAAAGCTCATAAAGAGTAAAAAAAAATCTCCAATATTTGTGGCATATGTTTGCAAACATACTTCAACTCCCCTATATTAATCATAAATAGAAGCATATCTCATCCCTTCATGGCTTAGTCATATAGTCACATGCTCCTATTTGAATTTAAAGGATGAGTTAATTTAAATGATTTATAAATGATCATTTAAATTAATCATTTACAATATCAATAAAATGCAAAAATAAAAAGCCCCACTTTTCATGAGTTGGATATAGACTAAAAGCAAAAGGAACTACCAAGTCAAAATGTGAGAATTACTTAAGTCATAATACATATGAAAAGGAAAAACCCACGATGGTATTAATGGCATCACATATTTCAAAAGAAATAGCAAAAAAAATGCTAAGTTCAATCATGCTTCCACTTGACTTAGGGTATCAACCCTAAAATCAAAAGAAAGAAACTTTTATCTCATTTTTACAAGAAGCTTTAGGAAGAAGCTTGCCGCCACCATAGGGAAAACCCTAGCTGAGCTTTTTGCTTGGAGATCTCTTCTGTACGCCATTATGAAGACTTTTTTGAAGATTTAATCAGAAAACATAAGGTAATGTTTGATCTTCTTCAATATCTGGCTTTTGTTTTTAATTTGAAGCTCACTAAGAGCTTACAGGCCATGACATTATGATTTTTCTCACTCTATGTGAATCTCATTTTTATTTTTTGTGTTTCTCCTTTACTTAGCTACGCCATAAACATGAGATTCTTATCTTCTTATCTAAATTTTGAGGAAGATTACCTTTATGTTTGAATAAAGAAAAATAAAATCTGTATAACAGGTCACAACCATGCTTTGCTTGGTTTCATGGAATCTCTAAGTTCTCTTCCTTATAACATCTTATTTGGGTATCTTTGTTATTTTTGAACAAATCTGAAAGACTATTTGATGTTGGGTTAATCAATGGAAGCCAATGCTTTTGCTTATGACTTTCTCTATACAGGTCACAACCTTTGTGATTTCTTTGTATATTTTTGAATACTTTTCTTGCAAAATACATTTGTTTCCAACTGCGTCATCATGAGGGTTTCTTGTACATTATTTGCATTTTTCAAAGTTTCTTGCATTATATGCATAAAAATGCATTTCCAGTTATGGCCAAATCTTATTACAGGTACTGGTTTTATTTTGTTGCATTATGGGTACAAACCCTGCCAATAACTAAGAATCTTCTATTTGAATGGAAATTTCATATACGCTATGCCTTCATTTATTATTATTGGTCCTTATAATGAATTACTATGAATTTGGCTGAATCATGCCTTAAAAGGCAGTGTGAGATTTGGGGGTGCATTGTTAAATATTTGCTAATGGTTGTGCCATTAATCTACATCTCTGCATCTTAGAGGTGCCTCTAATATTGTTGGCTGAAATTATGGGTGGCCACACTTCTACTTATGAAGTGTGCCTTATGATGCTAGCATATGGACTATAACACCATCATCTCATGTGTTTCAACCTTAACTTGTGGTTGAGCCTTTCTTTTAGAGACCATGCCTCCATTCTAGGCGAATATTTTGATACTAGATACTGTAGTTTTTGTATGATGCTCCACCTTTAATTTACTCCATGTTAGCAAGAAACACCACTAATATGATGAACCATCATGGAAATGAAAAGATTCCAGAGGCTGAACCTTTGATAAAAATACAACATTATATTTTCATATGACTGTGCCATTGCTGTTTGGAGACCCATGTGCCATTGTTATGTTGAAAATGTGTGTCGTATATCAGAATGATTGCATCCTTTGTTTTCAAGTTATATTAAATTATCATAATAGGCAACGTCTTTACTGAAAGGTTGAGTCATCTTCTTACCTGCAAACTATAGTGCCACTCTTTTGTTGAATCGTACCTCCTTTACAAATTGCCACTTTCTGATCTCACTATCTGAGAAATATAATATAGCACAATAACATAGTAGACTAATCTCACAATAATCACTTACAGTCAAACATGACTTTAATAATCATTTTGTGCCTAGTTCTAATAGTTACATTACATTACTAAATGATAGTAGATAATGTTACAATTTCATTAAAGCATTTAATCATTGAATTTTATTGACTCACTTAGCTCCTATAGCTACATATGAAGAAACATCTGTGAACTCAGTATGTATGCCTACTCATTATCATTGTATAATCATATTGATTTGGTGCCTTTAAGATTGCATTTCCCTCTTAAATAAGCTCGAATGAGTTCACTATTTGATAATTCAACATGTCAAGCTCAACCCTTGTGGGAGCCGCATTTTAACCCACATGCTGACACTAATAGATTTGACTGCAAAATATGACGAAATAGATCGACGAAATATGTAAAATACGATGTTCGTCGGGTGCTTGTAAAATTTGATGTGTAATTTCCAATTTTTTTGAAAGTTTATCCCCGACGTTCGTCGAAATTTCGACGAACCTGGCGTTCGTCAAAATGTCGGCTATTATTTTCGTCGAATGTTCGACAAACATGAAAAATTTAAAAAAATCAAATTGTGGCCGACATAAAGAAAAGTGAGTTCGCGCCTGATTTATTGTGACAACATTTTGCTCTACTTCAGACAGTTTGTGGAGAACTAAGGACGATTTTCTTGGGAAAAATCAGAAAAAATTCAAGAAGATATCACCAAGTTGAGGGTAGTCATTGTCTTTTTGCAGAATTCAGTTGTGAAGTCAGATTTGTAGTTCCAGGTTTAAAAATCATATTTTAAAGCAACGCATCTCATCAGATTTCATTTTTAGAGGTTAAAGAGGTTTTGAATTTCATGTCCGGTTGCATTGTGTGGAATCACCATAAGATCCTGCTTGAACTGATTCTTGTAGTACCAATTATGTGATCCATAAGCGTAGTAGTCATGTGGCATAGTTGTGCTATATTAAATGCAGGGATGCATTCATGCGTGACCCAAGTTTAATGTGGCTATGTTGTGATAGAAATGGAGGCACTCATATTATGTAGTTAATTCAAGTTGTATAATGTAGGTTTCAATCATCATTGGGTGCATTGAGGTTGTCTCAAGTTTAATAGGTTACAATGTAATTATAGTATGATCCAAGAGTGATTACCTCTTGCTGCAATAAAGAGCCTATAACTCTGGTTGATATGCAGAGTGGTTGTGTTATATCAATTATGTAGTGCATTCAAGCACAACCCATGTTTAATGGGCTATTTTAGAGAGTGATCAAGATTTTCTAAACCTTATGAATGTTACTTGACATATATTTGCATAATCTCAAATTCCTTCAGAGGCTTTTGAAGTATCAATGTATCCTATATAGGGTTTAGAATGATTTCTTTTAATTAAAAAAATAAATAAATGATGTATTTCCTATAATTAGATAATGTGGAGATCTCCTAAATCTGCCCCTGCACACTATCCTCTTTGGCACTGTATTCATTACTCCAGCTACTAGGTTTTTGCATGTGACATCTTTAATATCTTCATGACCGTGGCTTTTAAATAGATCTAAGTCTTTGCTTTAATCATTTTCATGATAACCCTTGAGTTCCATAATCCACCTTCAATCTCTCTTCTAAACCCATTTGTCTTAAGCCTAGGCTGCATAGGTATGCATATAAAACAAGTCCTTCACTTTTGCCATTGTTCCAAACCACCCTCCTTTGCCTTGCTGAAAATGTTGCCTCCATAAGCACAATGGCATGTTTTAAAA
>VDFB02163557.1:0-18508 GCA_007258455.2 Sequoia sempervirens
TGGTTGTTGGAAGCTGTTATATCCAGATATTTGGTTGTCGATTCATTGTACATTGCGAATTATGTTCACCAGTTGTGAACTGTGGTTTTCTGTGTTTCTAGTTGAGGTCCAGGAGAAATGTTGTTGGTCCAAATTTCTCTTTGATGAAGTCTTATGACTTGCGGTTATAGAGTTGAGTTGTTTGGATTGTATTGAAGATAATTTTGGTATCTTTAAAGTTAGTGCTTAATTTTTCTATGTGTTTTACACTAGTTTGGTCGACCTTATGTGGAATGATACTTTCGAAGTTGGTGAAGTGTGTTGGATCTATTTGGGTCCCTATGAAGCATTTTTTTGGGTTGCCCTCATTGTAATTCCACCCTAGGATGTTTTGGTGCCAACCTAATTTGAATTTGAATTTGGATGGCCCACTTTGGATATGTTTCAAAGTTGAAGATGGTATAAATGTTGAATGAGTTAGGGAAGAAGAAGAGAAGAGAACAAAGGAAATAGAGACAAGTGCACAAAGAGAATAGAGATAAATGTGAATCAGTGTGTGTATTCAATGCAAGTATGGAAAATCAATGCGAAGCTTAAATGTTGAGTTTTCAGAAGTAGTGAGCTGAAGGTGCACTCTATCATTCATGCATGTTTGCAAGTGGATTGAGCGAATTGTGGTGGATTTCTTTTCACCTCTTAAAATTAGCTTGCAAGATTTCCTATGGGTTAAAACTCTACATCACTTTTCAAACACCAAGGGAAGACCACAAAATCTTCACCATACAGCTAAACTTTTAAGCATTAAAATTATTTGACTCACACAAGGAAATGACATTTATCTTCACATTTATACAAGAAAACATGATACTTCACAATTGTGAAGTGAGTAGATTAGGATTTTTGGTGATCCTCTTGTCTCACCATAGGCCATCTATATATTTGCACACTTTTTCCATTGTCAATGATTCATGATACGAAAATCCAAAATGAGATATTTACAATTGCATTATTGATATTGCTAATAATCAAATTACATAACTCGAAGACGCTTTGGTGTATACCACAGGATCACTCATAGCTCGATATTGTGAGTTTGAATACACAATAATTTTCCACTCCAAGTTAGCCATTTACAATTTCATTGTACTTAAATTTATGGCTTTGTTCATTTTTAAATTTAATATATTTGTATATTTTAATAATCACCTTCAAAATTAATGCACATACTCAATCTAATATTCTCCCTTGACCATTGCACTTTCATTCCTTGGGACGAGACCAATTAGTACCAATCTTGAATCAAATAAAAATTATTTCCATCAACGTATTACTAACAATTCCTACTATAATTCCTTGTATAGAACATTGTGACTTTATATACCAATTTTTGAAATACATCTTCCTTTTACATGACATCAAATAATAATGAATATTAACTTAATTTCGAAAATTAACTTCTAATTTTACAAGAGTTAACACGAGCACATAAAGAGTTAGTCCTAAGGTAACAACAGTTTAATACATTCAAGAAATATTTATTATGATAATACACCCATATTTAAATAGTGTTAAACCTCTCATCGTGACTATGCGAGAAACCTCATGGAACCATCTTATCAAAAATAAATAACAAGGGTGAAGATAACTTTTCATTTTCAACCCAATTACAAGAGTAAACAACCATAAAGAGACAATTATTTTAAATTATTATTTATCTATGACACAAAAAGATAATTTTTCCAGTGCTATATTATATAGTAAGGTGACATCGTAAGTATCCAACTACGAAAAAGGAACACAAAGCTTGTTGATGAAACCTACAATTATTTACTGTCACAATATGTGATAAGGTCACAAGGTATTATAATAGTAGAATCTACTTGTACAACACCTTAAGACACTGTACTCATATTAAAAACTTAATGCAATATTGAATAACATGCATCACATGGTCTATCCTAAATCAAGAATGTATAATCCCTCAATTTAACATGGCTAACTATTGGTACTAAAGTCCACAAACAACACACAAGGGGCTATGTAGCATGATGGAGTACAAACCCAGAGAACACACACAATGCAAATAATTTTTTTTTTTAAATAATAAAATAAACATGCAATATCATTAAACCATAACCACATAGCATAACACAGCATTAATACACTTGGTTCTCTGGGGCATGCGAGGTTACATCGCAACAACTAAACACAAGTAAAGATAAAGATTACAACATAACCATTAACTTTATAATAACCATAAACAATGATACATCCCATAACCATGATGCGAGTATAATAAACATCGCATAATACATCCATGATAAATCTCTTAAAAGAGTTACAAATGAGCCTAACTATTACATCATCGATATAATATTACATTACAATTTTCTTTGATAAATGAATTACATTGAATTTCCCAACATGGGGATTGATACAAGTATAATGAAACATGAAGTACAAGCGATCCTTGGTACACCTCCCTGCGAGAAGGCTGAGAAGACAAGATCGATGGGAACCCAGCGTGCGGACGTTCCACCCAACCTTGTGAATTACAAGTAACTCACCCCCCGTGCTCAAAGGTGACGAGGAAGTGAACCCGACCATGACTGTCAAACCGACTCAAAAACAACGTAGCACAAAACAAGTACAACTCAAGGCATCCAATGAACAACCATCAACATTCACCAATCACATAACAAGATAACACTATGAAACTCATCACAATCAAACAAAGTATCACCAAATGTACAAGTGACTAAATAGTAATCATAAACCAAATTCACAAGAATCTGAAACAACACGATGAATACAATATCCAGAAGAACCGCAACAACATCTAAAATACATTTCCAAATAAATCTGAAATAATTAAAAGAACATGATTCCATATAAATCTAAAACAACCTTTCAATACACAATTCCATAGGCAACAAGAAACAAGTCAAACGGATGTCCAGTAGGGAGGATCATCGCATAGCTCTCATGGGATCCCCTAGCACTTCCTCCAACCGAGGTGCTGGCACCCAACTATGGATCCCCTAGCCCTAAAATCAGAAACAACAAAGAGATTACAATATCCAGAAGCAACTACAAGCAAAGCACAAGGGTGTCAAGTGGAGAGGGTCATCACATAGCTTTCATGGGATCCCCTGGCACTTCCTCCTACTGAGGCGCCGACACCCATCTATGGATTCCCTAACCCTCGAAGATAACATAAATATAACCATATCCAGAAGTGACAAGAAACAAGAACAAGGATGTCTAGTGGAGAGTGTCATCGCATAGCTCTCATGGGATCCCCTGGCACTTCCTCCAACTGAGGCGCTGGCACCCATCTATGGATCCCCTGGCCCTTCCTCCTAACTGAGGCACCGGCACCATAGGGTAGCTAATGCGGAGCCAATAGTCTCTCATGAAGACGAGACTATGACTTTGCCGACTACGGCCTACTTAGTCTATCACCAGTCTACGGTAGCCCTAATGCATAGATGAGGAATCCAGTTTTAATTATCTTGTATGTTTTACTACCCATCCCCCTAAATTCTATTTTTAGGTTATCACTTGATTAACTATTCTTACGTGGGTTCCCCTGAGCACTTCCTCTTACCTGAGGCGCCGGCGCCCACGAAGAGCCACTCTCCCTATGACCCTTAACATATCTCAAAACAGGCAAGGGTTGAACTATAACATAAAGAACAAAATACCAAAATAAGAACCATGCGAGGCATTAACTCTCTCTCTCGCATCACTCATAACAAAAAGATCTTACAACGCCGTTCAACCCTTCCAAATAGAATGCCAATAAGTTCCATTTCTGAAAATATAACCAAAACGAGAATAACATTTAAAGCATAAAACTCCAAACAGGACATATGGGGCAAAAACCATCTCGCAATAAATCGTAATCACAACTACAACCACGTACAACCATTCCAAATAATAAAACTCAAAATCACGTAATATTCCAATCACAAAGATACAAGTGAAAACATCAAAAGCTATAAAACATGCGTCTGGAGAAGACCAAGATTTACACTAACCGACTGAGGTTCAAAACACAACAGAGTTCCCACATAGACAACACAAAGCGATAAAGAGAAATATAACATAACAGGAAAACTCACATTACAATTTGCAAGGTTGCACTAATAAGGTTGATCCCATTCCCAAATAACTAACTCAATATGGTTGTCCCACAATCACAACTACAGGCTAAATTTTGTCTAACATCTTTGTTTAATCAAAACAATAATTAAACAGTGCTTATTTTACATTATATAAAAATTATTTATTTAAATCAAACATAAAATTACACTATTAAAATATAACTAATTAACATTAAAATTACATAATCCTAATTCCACTTTTAAGATAAAAATATTAAATAAAATAATAAAAATTTCATTTTGGATAAATTGCAATTATTATATTTAATAGTAAAATAAATTATAATTAATATATTCAATAAATTAAATAAACTAATTATAATTATTATATTTATTAAATTAAATACTCATCAAATAATAAAAATAACATTAATTATATATATATTATTAAAATTTAACAAACATATTTAAAATATATATTAAATCTAATATATAAAAAAAAAAAAAACTTAATTTAACACAAAGGGCATGGGCCCCTATGGGCACAAGCGGAGTCCAATGTGTGGCTAGCTGTACCCACAACCAAAGCATACCCGAGGGAGATGGGGGATGCCCAGTGCCCATTTCGAGGGAACCCGACCATCCGTATACATAATTACGTTTTATTTTTTATTTACTTTTTTTATTTTATTTTATTTTTTTTTTAACCTTGATTATATTTTTATTTTCCCAAAAAATATGAAACATTACTGTTAAAATAAAAGCGTCCATCCTGATACTTGGGAGACTTCCTGCAGTCGGCCATGAAATCGATTTTAGACAAAATTTTTAAATAGATTTCAATGCAAGAATATAAATATGTATGTATCTAATTATATATATATATACAAAATTTGTATATATATATATGGATAGATAGATAATATATAGAAGCCCAAATAAAATAATATTTCAATCACAGGTACAGAAGCAACAGAAGGACAAAATTAAAAATAACCTCACATATATATATATATATATATATATATATATATATATATATATATATATATATATATATATATATATATATATATATATATATATATATATATATACATATATATATAAATAGATTAACAAAACTTCAAATCCATTATTCCCTACAGAAGATTATCTTTTACAAAATCTTCTTATTAATAAATTGATTATTTATTCAGAGATAAAAGTTTTTGTTTTGACAAAAAAGGAATAGTTCTTTTCTATATATATATATATTTTTTAAAAGTCTAATCTAATATATTTCACCAATTTTCAATCCAACAACTGTTTTCCCTTATTCTCACAAATCATATTTACTAAGTTTGTTTTGTTTTCTCTGAAGTAGGAAGATAAAAGAGAAGTACTAGAAGAAAATTATAAGAGGAACCTGGTGTCCAACGCTTATTCGATAGTCTGAAGATGCCTGCTTGATTCTGATGACCTCGAAGAGTTCCTTGATTGTGCCTCCAAATCTCCTCTACAAAATTTCACCTTCGATCTTGAATCCTATTTTGCTATTCAGAAGACTCTCCAAAACATTCACCAGAAACAGATTGACAATCTCTCTCTAAAATTCTCCTCCAAATGCAACAAAAGATTTCAATACCCCTTTCTAAAATTTCAGAATACCAAGTCAATCTCTTGCACAACTTCTGTAACCAATCTCTCTGTCTGTCTGAAAACTCCTTTAAAATTCTTAATTAAATAAAATTATATTGTCCATCTCTTCAAAAACTCTAAAAATCAAAATTAAAAGAAAATCAATTCTTTAAAAGCTAGCTTTTTCCCAGATCTCTATTCCTATTGGCTCACACAAACTTTTTATTCTTTTATTTGTTTTTTTTTGCTTTAATTTCTATTTTTACCACTTTTCTTGCACATCACATTACCTATTTATTTTAAATAAATTATTCTCATAATTATCCACCACCAAATAATTGATTAAAAATAATTCACATTTAATATTTAATTATTATTTAATTGAAATATATGATTTTTCAAAAATAATTAAATCATTTAAATATTCTCATATAATTTAAATCTAACATTTAAAACAACTAATTACTTCCATCATCAAAATCGATTACACCACAACAAATAAAGTACCAACATCAATTAAATAATTATAACTTATAAAATACCACATTAATCAAAAGACAACAAAATACAACACACAAACCACAAATGACGACAATTACAAAAATGAACAATACCAAATCCACGAGATGACCTGACATCATGGGATGGGAGGACTTCATCGTCACCTCTATTTCAACATTTAACCGTTGGGTTATTGGTGCTCGCCCTGTCCTGCCGAAGCAGGTGGAATCGAGACTTATACCTGCAAATCCTGCATACAAACGAAGTTGTGTACATGTGCATATATATATAACATCAAAGCATTAAATCAAAATACTACATTGTGAGAAGGATTCGCAACATAACAAGGCACTCGTGAACGAGTGATGCTATATTGTCCTTCATCACACCTATTCTAACAATTATAACATAATCGATGAATTACATTTCTAATTAACAACAATCATCTCATAACATATTAAATTAAATCAACATCATATCATAATTGAGAAAGAAAAACAACTGATATAACCAGCAAAATGTCATATAAAGTAATCGTATCCATAATGAAACAATAGCATCATCTAACGTCTAACTAACTAAATCAAACAATATGTCATCGTCACAAGTAGCAAACAACATGTTGAAAAATACTAAATCCTAAATTAAGAGGAGAATTATTACAGAGGCTATAACTAATATATGAAAGGAGGGGCCTTACAGATGGCATGGATGTGCTCCAAATATTATGTTATATGGATGTTATTTTCTATAATGTTATTTATTTTGATAGTATAAGACTTGTTGATAAAACCTACAAATATTTACTGTCACAATATGCGATAAGGTCACAAGGTATTATAATAGTAGAATCTACTTGTAACACCTTAAGACATTGTACTCATATATTAAAAACTTAATGCAATATCGAATAACATGCATCACATGGTCTATCCTAAATCAAGAATGTATAATCTCTCAATTTAACATGGCTAACTATTGGTACTAAAGTCCATAAACACCACGCGAGGGGTTATAACTAATATATGAAAGGAGGGGCCTTACAGATGGCATGGATGTGCTCCAAATATTATGTTATATGGATTTTATTTTCTATAATGATATTTATTTTAATAGTATAAGGCTAGCATATGATTGAGTGATATCAAATAAAGGTGGCAAGCCTCTCTTAAATTAATTTTCCAAGAGAGAAATGGAAAGTAGGGATTGAAATATAGAATGAACGGTTCAGGTTTAGTTGCATAGATGAAAGTCTTACAATTTTTATGTCAATAGAGGGAGAATATTCTAGATCAATGGTGGATATTTTATTAAATTATGAGATGAGAGGACACGTTAGCATGCAGAGGAATATTAGAAGATGAGGTGGAAGGTCAAGCATGCTCACATATGTTTGAGCAAGGAGGTGGCATGTGTGGAGGGCATGCTCACATATGCATGACCAAATAGGAGGAGATGATTCAAGGTTAAGGGATGAGGTGGATACCTCAAAGATGATTTCAAGTTAGCATGCTCACACATGTGTGAACAAGGTGTAGGATGATTCAAATATGCTCACACATGTGGGAGCATGGATGGGTTGAAACACATTTAAGAATATAAAAAGTTAATATCTTGATCCATGGATTAGAATAATATAGTTGAGATTAAAAAGGACAAAGTCCTTTGTCTATTAGTGGTGATGCAATTTTCTAAATTAGAGGAAATGTCAAGAGGGGATTAATTATCCTAATCAATTAATTATTATATTAATTAATTGATCAATTTGAGAAATTGAAAGCTAAGGTTAATTAATTGAGTTGATTTAGATAATCATTTTTAGGGATCTAGATAAAGATTAATTAATGATGAATGATTAATAATAGAGATAATTAATTAATTAATAGCTTGTTTAATTAATTTATGGGAAGTTAGTATGAAGAATTAAATGTTAATCGTGGGTGTCTACAATTCTAATATTTTGGTACTTTAAAAGGATTGGATAGACTCACTCAAGAAATACTTGTTGGTAATCTTCTCCAAGAATATTCTAGAATCAACTTATTCTAGATTATAGTCCATATTGCCTTTCTTAATATGGTATTAACCATTTATAATGGGGTTAAAATATCTTATGTAAAATATTTGATTGAATAAAAGGAATTATCATAATTTCAATATTACATTGGTTCAAGTCTCTCTCTTCTATTAAGTAATTTAGACAACAATTGAATCAAAACACAATTAATCATTTTAACTAATGATCTTAAGATAATTGAATTATATGACTATAATGGTTATTTATTTGAGATTAGTTAAATAATTCATTATGAATTCAAAAGTTATTATTGAGAGGTAGGTGTATTAGATAATCCCTCATATAATTAATCATATTAGTATATAATCTTGTGGATAATTTAAAAATTGGGTAATCTTTTAAGTTATCATAATATAAGGATGCATGGTTGTTGATTATGGAGTATTGAATATATAATTGATTTTTGGACCAAACTAACTATTATCTTAGGTCATTAAAGATGGAAAATATTTAGAATGGGGTCTATTCATGATCCAATTTTACAAGTAAATAATATAAGACCTTAGTGTCTAAGGAAAATGGTATTATTTAAATACAAGGGGAGCCATCATAAGTTTTCTCTTTTAGATGAATGCTACAAAACTTATTTTATTAATATTTTATGTAAAATTAGTTATTAACTTTAAATCTATGTTATTAGTGAGGTGTTAAGAGTTGATTGACTATTTGGTCACTTGTATTGAAATGGTAATAAGTTTATGGAGATAGAATTTTGAGTAAACCCATTAATGAAATGTTAGGATGCAATTCACCTATTGGGACAACCAAATAAGGTTGGAAGTCCATGATAAAAAACTAAGGTGCCTTTGATTCTTTATACATAGGAAAGACCATTTTGTATGACACATTGAGGACTAGGTTTGACCCTTATGATTTTATTGTCATCCACATATTGCAAGAGGAATTAATATTAGTTGTAAAGTTGTTATTAAAATTTAATTTCACTATTTAGTATTTTAGATTCAAGTAATTACATAAAATCTCCTAGAATTCTGATTGAATTTATCTATTTTTATTTAAATGATTATAATTAATTGATGGAAGGATGTTTGATCTATATTTAATAAAATATAATTGATTACTGCTAGAGATTTAATTAAGATTAAAAAAATAATTCTCTGTAGAATAAATTGATCCATAGCACTAAAAAGATTGTATCATTAATTGCATATAAGGTAATTATCCTCCTGCAACACTCTAAATTTAGTGTTAATAATTAACAAAATATTAAAAAACAAATTTAGTATTCAAAAGAATCTAGTGGATGGATTTATTGGATCCTTGAGGATTTAAGCAAAATTTTGAAGTATAACTCAAGAATTTTAGTATACTCTTGAATGATGGTGACAATGCACTTATATTAGGAAAGTGTACTCAAGATTTGATTAGTCTAGATTAGTCAAGTCTCAAGGAAAAGTATTTTTTCCTATCCCATATACATAAATGTGTTCTTATCCCATATGGATAGAATAAACATGTCACATATGGAAAAATGAATACCTATCCCATATGGATAGAAGAATACATATCCTATATGAACATAAGAGCCATTTGGCTTAAATTTTTGCTAAGTATCTAGTAGAACTAAGTTTTAAAAATAGGTGGATTGGTCGAGAACTATGGGTTTTATTTAATGATATAAGTTGGTTTTTACACCAAGTACTCTCCAATTCCTAGATCTAGAGCTTCCCTATCCCCATTATCATCAACAATAGGTTCCAATTGTTGAAGAGGAGGATCCAAAATAAATTAGGCCCTCTAAGGACACAAGCCACCAACAATAACACAAAAATATTATGTGAAGGTTCTTTATTTGTTTTCAAAATATTTTAATTAGTAATTAGAAAATTCAAAATTGCTTGAGAATAGTAACTTTGTGTTGTCATTTCTTGATTAGGGTAGTAACCTCTATTTTATTAGACTATATTATTTTTTCTTAGCTTAAGTAGATACATTTTCTTTGTTTCTTACAAAATTCCTTGATCTCAACATAAGACACATGAAGTTAAACCCTCAATCCCAAAATGAGGTACTTTGAACATTCCTTTACATTCAAATTCAAAACTTGAAAAAAAGAGATCCTGACACTTCAACCAAAATTGAAAACTCTCAAAATTACATTAAATTGTTTAATTTATTTCAAAAATTAGAAACATAATAGTTTATTTTCAAGAAAAGATAAAATTAGTTTATTTTCACATGCATTTAGCTTCATCAAAACTTTAGAAAATAGAAACACAAGGAAGTGGAAGGATTCAATTTTTCCATGAGGCACATAATAAATTTGTAAACAACAAAATCATGCTTGCCTCTCTCTTCAATAAATTTTCCTCCTTACTCGACTCTCACACCTGATGATTCATGGAAAGAATATTGGAAAAAAATAAATCCTAAATAAAACTATGGAGAATTTTCCTATTTAGGTAACTCCAACTGAAGAACAAGCCCAAGAAAAACCTAAAATATCATTGCTAATTTAGTAAAGAAAATGAGCAAAACAAAATATGAACCATCATATGTAGGATCTTTCAAGTGCAAGACCAACTCAATAAGCATTCCCACATAGAGGCTAGATATAAATAAACATTTAAGAAATCAAAATTATAACCTTAACTTATTACAAGAGCCGACCACTCCATTGTGTCAAATACACATTGAAAATAATAACCAAACCATCCATAATCATCACATGTTCAACCCATTAATAAAAAAAATTTCCACAAGAGTAGTGACTTGGAAATTACCTCTTAGCAAGGATACAACACATACTTTGTATAGACTCTAACCCATTCACATGGTATTTAAAACAATGTTAACCATCACATGTCCAATGCACTTGACCCAATTTTTGGTTCAAGTAAAAATATATTATTTATTTCAATGAATACATTCCTTCTCAATATCTTGGTGGGAAGAATCTTCATCATGCATTTTAAAAAATAAACTTTATCTTCACCAAACACCCCTTGTTCTAAAGGGGAAACAATAAAAGATTCAAAATCTCTTGAAACTATTTTACAACTTTACAAACCTAATTTCTTGTAATTAGTACTGCTTAATATGTGTCTTTAAAACAATTAACCAAATTATTTGAATGAGAATCTAATTAGAGATAGAAATTATACTCTCTTTTTGACAAATCCTCTAAACTCTACTAGATTCTATCAAATAAATAAAACTTGAAGTCTTTAACTATATATTTGTTAATAAATATAATATAACTATAAAATTAAAATGTCCATATTATTTTAACTAATAAACATATGCTATTATAATAAGAACCTTTCACCATCATTAAAACAATTTTATAAAAATGTGACCCAAAATATTACATAAAGATACAAAATAACTCAAAAATACCATAAGATTTCTAATTATCTACAAAAAAATACCCTTTACAATATTTGAAGCCAACACATAAATTCTTAATTAAATGCATAAACTGACTATTAATATTTTTATCTTCTATGCTTTAGCAACCCCTACTTATTGAAACATGTGAAAAAGAGAAATTTTAAAAACAACCTAAGTGAAGGAAATATCTTGTCACCTTTCCCAAAATAAATTTTAATTTGATGGATGCACTGAATAAGGAATAAAGGAACTATAACCCATCTCTCTATTTTTTATTTTATTTTTGTACCTCATTTATGCCCTCAAATTATCCTTTGCATGAATCTTTCTTGATGTCGACATATGCCATAATTTATAAATTCTACACATGCACATGATTTTCTCCAATATTTGTCTTATGTCTACCCCTATATGCCATAATTTATAAATTCTACACATGCACATGATTTTCTCCAATATTTGTCTTATGTCTACCCCTATCCTCTTGCAACATTTATGCCATCTCTTCAATGAAAATTAGATATTTTTATAGATAATTACATCAAAAAGGTTAATTATAGGAGAAGTGTGTAATGTTATGATAGTGAAAGAACATGTTTAATTTGGTGAGAAGTATGTGATGTCGTGATTATGAAAGAGAAATAGTCTATATTTATGAGAAACATATGGTATTATGATCATGAAAGAAAAACAAACCTAATCTAGAGAGAATAATTGAATGATAAATTATTTAGAATCCATGTTCTTTTTAAATATAAAGCTCTTAACTCTTAATGTAAATAAAATATGTAGTAAATAAAATAGTTTTGTAATAAAATAAAATACGCTATAAATATAATAAATAGAATATTTGTATCGTAAAATAGAGTCAAGAAACCAAATTTAATAAATATATAGTATATAAAATAATTGTAAAGTAAAATAAATTAATTTTTAAGTGAATAAAAAAATCATATATTTTTATCTGAAATACATCCATATTGAACATGTAGAGATATATAGTCTTGAAGTGCTTATTCATCCTAAGTAACAAGTTTAATATAGGAACTTAGAGACATAGATATCTCTCAACATATTTTAGATAGATTTATTTGAAATAATTGTACTAATACATCTATGAAGGAAAATTTCCTACTATTGTGGTTAAATGTGAAATAAAAAATACTTTAGTAATTATATTGCTTGAAAAAAAATTATTTATAAAAAAATAATATTGGATGATATTTCCAAAAACCATTCCAAACAACTTGAGTACCTATCTCATATACATGAAAAATCTAATAAGATAGGAATGTTGTAATAATTTATAGTAATTATTTGAATGTTCATTTACTAAGTGCTTTTTATACTTGCATTAAGATAGGATTTCAAACACTTTTGTAAACTTACCTTAGGACCTAAAGTGCTTAGAAATGGACTGAAAACATTTTTTCCTTTTTATCTTAATATTTCGCCTCAAGAACAATTTGTTTAGGGGATTAAGATCCCTAAATTGTCTTATATTGTTAAAATTTAAAATTTATTTTTATATATCTTATGTTTTAATTTAGGAAATTTACAAAATAATGTTTTCTTTCATGTTTAGTTTGTTGAATATTCTATTTTCTTAATAAGAAAATTTATGTTCTTATCTATATATATATATATTCAAATTTAAGTGTAGGTAGAAAGAACAACAAAATCCCAACACCTTAAAAAAAAATTAATAATTGAGGGAGCACACTCTGTAATGAGGAGAATTACACCAAATATATTTCCTCAAGAAACATTATCAGAAATTCCCAAGTGACAAAGTCAATCACACCCAAGACTATTTCTTTGTACCTTTTTATTTGTAGAGGGGCTAGGCTTTTCATGAAAAATATGCACTTCATTAGGTGTTCTTTATTTATGTAAGGGTAATCAAAGTTGGTGTTTTGCCTCCTAACTATAGTGTGTTGATTATGCTTATTATCTAGAATTATCAAGACAATTAGGAGGCATTTGAACCTCCCTTTAGAGAACCCTCATCATGAATCATTCCTCATCAAGATAATTTTCATCCTCTTAATTCAATCACATGTATGTAACAAAATTTTCTATTACCTTTAATTTTTCTTTTTTTAAAACTTATATTTTGATAAGTCATATATAGTAATAAACTACTTTTTATTACTTTTCTAATTATTTTAATAATTAATTTAAATATTTTTAATTGAAAATGATAATCAATTGATATATACTTCAAAACAAGCTATAAATAGACTTATAACTAACTAATTATTAAAATTTATTGAATTATACTTCTAAATTTTAATCAGTAATTCTTTTATTAAATGCATTTTTTCAAAATATGTTAAATTATGTGATATTTTATCAAAAAATTAATTACTTATTAAATGTGACTTTATGAATTAACTCAAAAATTACATAATTAAATTTTGTAAAATACACAATAATTATTTTGATAAAATAATGTATCTAACATTTTAGATATCTACGTTTGTATAAGCGCAATTGCATACATTGGAATTGCTTATATTATATGACAATATAAGTCTATAAACATACAAGTATACATGTATACACATAAACATGTGTGTAAGTGTATTTAAATATGTACAATATGTAACTTTATAAGAGGATAGTCTGTATACTAGAAATAGTATGCATTAACTATGTACTGAAGTATGAAAAAGATCTAAAAATTTTGTATCAAGGTGAATATGTGTTAGATTAACCATATCACTATAAGAATTGAATGTGAAATTAAATTTTTGATAGCCAATTTGGGAAAGAGGTGTGTGAACATACAATGCATGTTATCTTAATAAAAAATATTTATTTATTATTAAATATTTTCCCAAAGTAATATAAAATCACTACTTGCATTATTTGTTCACAATGTCTATTTATTACAAATTATTCAGACAAGTCAGAATTAGCTAGAGGGTATCTAGAGTTTTAAATGAAAAAAATTATATTTAGAACACACGTCAATTTTTAGATGGTGTAGTGATCGGGGAGATTCTCTTGATCTACTACACTCATGAATGTTAGGGTCACTTCCAATTGGAAGGTGTGTGGGGGACCATCAATTTGTGGTTGGAGGAGAAATTATTGGGTGATGCTCCCCCTCTTGCCCTTGAGATGTCAAAGACTTGGTTTATCAAAGACAATTTTTTTGAGTTGAAATCGTACTATGATGGTGTATTTTCTAATTCAAGTAACATGATCTTATTATATATGTTATTGAACTATTGATTATATATATTTCATGTCAATGTTATGATGTTAACTTATTATGTGTTGAATAACATTTTGTATAATATTTAATTCTTAATAAAGAGAACTATGTACAATTGATGTAATGAAATATTATCTTCCTTATAATTTAAGGTAGATACTTGAGCAATTTTCTCATAGGATATAATTTTTTTGAAGGAAGTATATTGAATCGATATAAAGTTTTGGAGCAAATTTTGTTAAAAAAAAATTATATAGCAATTGTTTAATAAATATAATTAATATATTTTAAAAAAATTATGGTGTTATTAGATATATGTTAATCATATTTCATATAGTAAATAGGTAGTTTGTTACATGGTGCTTGATTCAATTTTAACCATCATAGGTCCAACACACTTGAATTAATGTTTGGATCAAGTAAAAATATATTATTTATTTCAATTAGCATATTCATCCTCACTATCTTGGTGGGAAGAGTCTTATCCATGCATTACAAAACCATAACCTTCATCTTCCCCAAACACCCATTGATATAAAGGGGGGAAAATAAAATATTTAAAATCTTTGGTGGCTATTTTTCAACTTTGTAGACTTATTTTCTTATAAGTAGTAATGTTCAATTTGTATCTCTCAAGAAATTAACCAAATTATTTGAATGAGAAGGTAATTAGAAAGAAAAATTATATTCTAAATTTTCTTTACAAATCCTCTAAACTCCTCTAGATTCTATCAACTAGATAGAACTTGAAAGTCTCTAACTATACAATTATTATACAAATATAGAAATTAAAACACCCATATCATTTTAACTAATAACACACCTACTATTATAGTAATAACCTTTTGACATCATTAAAATATTTTTACATAAATGTGGCCCAAATTGTTACATTAAGATATAGAATAACTCAAAAAAAACCCTAAAAATTTCTAATTATCTACCACAAAAAAACCATTTACAATATCTGAAGCCAACTCACAAGTCCTCAATTAAATACATAAAATTTCTATTAATCATGGTATCTGTCATGTTGTAGTAACCCCTACTTATTGAAAATATGAAAAAGGAAAAATCAAAAATAATAAACTATAAACCCAAGTGAAGGAAACCTCTTGTCACCTTCTCCTAAAGAAATTTAAATGTCATGAGTGCAATGAGTGATACATAAATAAATAGCCCATCTCTATTAGTCTTGTGATTTGGTTGTACCTCATTTGTGCCCTCAAATTATCCTTCACACGATCCTTTCTTGATGTCGACATGTGGCACGATTTATAAAGTCTATACATGCACATGATTTTCACCAATATTTGTGTTATCTTTTCCCCTATCATCTTGCATCATTTGCACCATCTCTTCAATGTAAATGAGATGGTTTTTATATATAATTACATCAATATGGTTCATTTGAGGAGAAGCATGTACATTATGATTGTGCAAGAACAAGAAGTTTAATATGGTGAGAAGTATGTGATGTTGTGATAACGAAAGAGCAATAGTTTGAATTTGGGAGAAGCATGTGATGTTATGATTATGAATGAATAACAAACCTAATTTAGAGAGAACACTGTTGAAAGAGAAATCATTTAGAATCCATATTTTTTATATAAAGCTTTTAACTCTTAATATAAACAAAATATGTAGTACACAAAATTATTTTGCAATAAAATAAAAGACACTTCAACTTTATAATAAATAGAATATTTATATAGTGAAATAAAGCTAAAACACCAAAATTTATAAATACGTAGTAAATCAAATAACTTTAAAGTAAAATAAACCAATTCTTAAGTGAACAAAAAATATGTTTTTTTTTTTTTATCTCAAATATTTTTATCTTGAATGTGTAGAGAGATTGTCTTGAAGTGCCTATTCATCCTATAGAACAAGTTTAACATATTCACCTACAAAGATAAATATCTCTTAGCATATTTTAGATAGGTTTATTTAAAGTATTTATATTAATATAACTATGAAGGAAAATAAGTAAATTTTTCCTAGTCCTATGACTAAATGTGAAACATAAAATACTTTAGAAGTGATATTGCTTGAAAAAAAAATTATTTATAATACAAAAAAATAGGATGATATTTCTAACAACTATCTTAAACAACTTGACTACCTATCTCAATAGATAAGAAAACTAGCAACATAAGAATGTTGTAGTAATTTATCATATTTATTTGAATGTCCATTTACTAATTGATTTTAATTTGGAGAAATATTTTTATATATTGGTGTTTCTCATTAAAGAAATCCTACTTGCAATAAGATAGACCTTCAAGTATTTTTCTAAACTTACCTTAGGACCTAAAGTGCTTAGAAATGGATTCACAATATCTTCTCTTCTTTTTTATCTTAACATTTTTCTTCAAGAACAATTTTGTTAGGGGATTGAGCTCCTTGAATTGTCTCATATTGTTAAAATTTAAATTTTTTTATTTTTTTATTATGCTTTATTTAAGAAATTTACAAAATAATGTTTTCTTTCATATTAAGGTTATTGAATATTCTATCTTTTAATAAAAAAATTATGTTCTTATCTATATATTTTCAAATTTAAGTATAGGTAGACACAACAATACAATCCCAACACCTTAAAAAAAAAATCATTGAGAGAGAGCACTCTATAATATGAACAGAATTACACCAAATATCTTTCCTCAAGAAACATTATCACCAACTCCCAAGTGACAAAGTCAATCACACCAAGACTATTTCTTGTTACCTTTTTTATTGTTTGTAGAGAGGTTAGACTTTTCATGGAAAATATGCACTTCATTAGATGGTCTTCCTTTATAATTCTCAAGACAATTAGGAGGCCTTTGATCCTCCCTTTTGAAGAACCCTCATCATTCCTCATCATGAATCAAATTACATAGATATTGTATCTGCATCTTGTCTTTTCTAAGGTGAATCACTTTTACACAGAATTCTTAGGAAGGCCTGGTAAATTACTGCAACTACTGGGAAAAGAAAAACTTGATGAGTACAGAATTCAAAGATAATATGGCAGATGGAAAAGTTTCAGAACATTCAATCTCCACACATTTCCTACTCTGAACTATTCTAGGTTTTTCCACGTCTGTAAGAGATTGAGAACTTTCATCATTTAAGCATGACTTTTCAGCGATCACGGATTCTTCCACAACTACATTGACTGGTTCAAATGGCAGCGGAGAAGCCAGTTTAGTTGCAGAAGAATCCGTGATAGCTGAAAGTCGTGGTCAAATGAAGAAAGCTCAAAACCTAGCAGCGACCGGGTCATCACTTGCGCTCATCAATATCTCGCGTACATCTGCCGGGAATCGGAAAACCGAATATGGTTAGATGCAGGTCATAAATATCATTCTGCAGATAATTAGAAATAGCAGCAATCATACTTAATCTTCGCTTTACCATTCCACGCACGGCCAACCTTCTTATAATACATTTTCTTCCACGTAAAGTTTGTCAGGCCCCGCATTATGTCGTCCTTGATCTCGGGCTTGAGAGCTAGGGTTTCGAACGTCGCCGGCTGCTGGAAAACCACTGGCGTCCAACCCGGTTTCTGTACTCATACAAACCGTTGTCGCGAACTTTCTTAGTGTAAATCTTCCGATGCCGGCTTTCCAGCTCCAGTATTTTGACAGACAGCTG
>VDFB02163558.1:0-35398 GCA_007258455.2 Sequoia sempervirens
CGTTGATCCTTGCCAGCCAGGATTTTGCCTGCAAAAAGCTATAAAAAGAACTGTCGGGTTTTGAAATTACAGAGAAGCTTTCAATAGGAAAATTATAGCCAATTTTCAATAGCATAGCTTTTAGCATTCATAAGCATTCTAGCATCATAGCATAGCACAGTAGTATTTCATATCATGGCATATTCATCTTATTTCATAGCATCCATAATTCACAGCCCCTGTGCATAATCCATAGCCCTTGTGTATATCTGTATCAGCATTTTCACTCCACCAGCATATAGGATAGAGAAGCTCCTTCCTTTGCATACTCATTCTATAGGTTGCCATTCGGAGAAGCCTTGCTTACACAATCTGAGAGCAGCAGCTTCAAACAAATCCCTGGAGATAGAGGAAGATGGAATGGCTCTGAAGAAGCTTCGTTTGTTTCTTTGAATTCAAATTTATTTAGTTTTCTTCAGTTTAAAGTTTCATTTTGTGTTTTATTGTTTTCATTTTGATACACATATTTAACAACACAAATACAAATATAATATGTTATTAATATTAATGTAGTATTATAATAACAGTTCACAACACTAAATATATCATATGTATTCACAATAAATGAAAAAATATGCTATACATGGTAATGTCTAAACAAACATTCAAGTGCTGACATACAAACTTCCTCTAACAAATGATTACAAAACATGTGTGCGACCATTAGATGCACATTGTGCATCATGATGGTTGGATAGTAGTGCCTTGTAATAGTAGGCTAACATTGTTGGTACAGTTTTATTGATATAGTTTTAAATTGTGAATTTATTCATGTTTAAAATTCTTGATTATGTTTCCAAGTAGGCTTGTTTTGGAATTTGTGTATTTTTATTGTAACATTTAGGCTAATATTGTTGGTATTGTTTTAAGTTGTAGATATTTTCATGTTTAAAATTCTTGATTGTGTTTCTAAGTGGGCTTGTTTAAGAATTTGTGCACTTTTATTGTAACATTTGAGGTGAATTCAAGGTGGTATGAATGACATCTTTTGGGGCTTGTTATGATATAATTGAAGCTTGTTGCTTTCTTATGTGTGGATGTTGTTCAAAATATGTAATAGAAATAATTAAGATGATAAGAATTACTACTTGAGAATATTATAGGTACATAAAATGTTGAAATTAGATTTTAATATAATAAATTTTGATTTATTTAATTGTGAATTTAAATATTATTATTTTCAACTTTTAATTTTTGTGAGGCTACTGTTTAATATGACAAGCATTATTTTTTAATATAGATATTGGATTTCAATATTTCTATTACTCATTTTTTAATATTGGATGCTAATGATCTCATTATTCATTTATCATTGTATCACATTATTCAAACATAATTAGAACATAGATGGAAAATATTATAGATGTCTAATTTAAGTATATAATTTTGATCTTGAATCTTACAACCATGATGTCATTATTCAATTAATTGTTACAATATTTCAATCATACTAAAATTATTACTATAACAAGGTTTTCTTGAAGCTTGGTTTTCAATAGAAAATTCAATACACTTGTATCTTGAGCTAGGAGGAAACTCTCTCTACTGAACTTATTATGTTGAATACTATTTGAGTCACTTTTATTCTCATTGCTAGCTTTACATTGTGTAATGTATACTCCATATCCTTCTCTAGGTATCTTGATGTTGTTTTCACTCCAAGAACTATTAGGTGTCAATGTTCATACTATGCTCTTGAAATTAATGTCCACAATTCTTTCACTACCTTTTTAATCCATTGATTATCTAGGTTAGATATTTTGGGTATGGATAGATTTATTTGTTTCACTTTTACCAACTAGCCTCCATCATATGTGGCACATGATCAGCATCATTGTAAATGTTGATATCCTCTTTCACCTTACCCATCAAAATTGGATAATGTTTTGGACCTAAGAATATTGAAGGAAACTCTCTAGCATAGACTCTTTTATAGGATTGAATTCCTTTCTAGATTTCTTGGATGATTCCATATAAATATCTATATTTATTTCTACCTATATGTTGAGTAATGTAATAGTCCCTAAGTAAATTTAGGTATCCTATCACACAATCTTGATGAAGTTATTATCTTGCTTTGTTTCTAGTTATAAATAATGCCTTAATTTATCACAAAAATTAATAACGGTTTTATCCAAATCTCAAAACACATTTTCCTAATATCTTATTTTTGGAAGATAAAATTCCTTTTTGTATTGGTAATCTAATTTTTTCATAATATTACAAAAGCCTTATTTCCATTTCAACTCATTTATATCTTTCAATTTATTTAAAGAGTACCCATTAAGGTTTCCCTCTATACAAGTCTAGACTACCATTGATCAATATAATTCATATCTTGATTCCATTGCACCAATGTAAATGTTTGTGCTTGTTTCTCTATACTTTATCATAGGTATTAATTTTCCATTGCTAAGATCTTGAAGTGCTTGGGTCTACTAATATTAACTGTTTTTTAGTTACCATCTATTAGGTTTGGTTGAATGAATATATTGGTTTCATAGAGTTCTTAAATAAGGTATGGGGAAAGTTTAATCAACCTATCCTAACATGCTCTTGTAATGGTAAAATTTTCATACCCATACTAATTCCAAATTAATTTTGAGCCTCTTTTGATCAATAAATGACACAATCTAGTGTAAAGTTAAGGTCATTCTTCTATCCTTCAATATCCCCAATTCTATTAATTTGTATACATTTGACCTTATCTAATTTATCTCTATGCATTCCCATAAATTTAGCATTTATCACACTTAGCATGTCTAAAAATTCATTCACTACATTGAAAATAGTATTTCACTACCTCAAGTCAATATAGAAAAATAAGATTGATCTTGCACTATATAAAAGTGATCCCTAAAATGAAAAATATTAAAAATATTTTTTTTCTAGCTCTTACCCATTCCATCATCATAATCAGTTGACTTAGTGAATTCTTTGCATAATTGGGTATGTGTAGGATCATGATGGGACAAAAAGTGGCAATATGATGGGTATTTGTAGGGTATGTGGATGACAACTTTTTCTTAACCCAAAATTGATGAAATGATAAGGGTTTTTAAAGGAGATTCTTAGCTTTCCACTAATATAAATTGTGCTTTACTTTGAATTTAATAAATAATTGTTATTCATTTTCTATTTGAATTACGACTAAAGTGTTGATTGATAGGTTGATTGAAAAACATATATAGCTTTCAAACAATATCACATTTTTTGAATCTAAAACATGCATCACATTCTATGCTTCACATACTATAGGATTAAAAAAAGAAAAATTGAATTTCATAAAGTTTTGACCAAGTTAAGGTGGTCAGATGCACAAGTTTTTATATTTTTTAAAAGTTGTAATAAAAAATTCATAATTAATTATTTACTTGGAAAAAAATTACAAAAAAATATATCACATCGAGACATGAGTCCTCTACTTATGTCTGAAATATTATAAAAAAAATTATCATTTTATTTTGGTTAGGGTGGTTAGGCAACACCTACTTATTTTCCACGAAATTTAAGTACTCTGTATTGAAATTTAAAATTTTCACCAAATAGTTTTTTTTTATAAATAAACCTAGTAGTTTAGAAACTACATCCAATTTGCAACAGATTCTATTCTTACATATTTTTGAAATAATATAGATAACTTATTCAAATTTTTATGTCAAGTTGCCTAACTCTGATTTTTCTAATTTTTTTGCCACTTAAGGGCATGTTTTTTCCATGATGATCTTGCACATATCCAATTATTACTATCTATGGTATTCTAGAGCACTCAATATACAACATTTTATAGCAACCATTTATTAAACAATCAATTACATTCAAGGAATATTTACCAGAGGAACACTTCCATTTGATTACCAAAATAAATTAAAAGAAGCTTAAATATGAACCTTTCTAATGAATTAAGTGTATCTAGGTTATTTTTGAAGTGTGGTTTTGTGTTTAACCTAATGTGTAAATTAAATTTTCCTAAGGTTATTTCCAAGTAGTCTAACTATAATTTACAACCATGAGAATTGGACTATCATGTAGACTAAAAGCTAGAAAAACAATGCAAATTGGAAACATATAAGACTTGAAAACCAACAAATGATAAATTGACTAAATGTTGGAAATGAAAAATAGAGAACAAGTGGATTTATATGCACCTTCAAGATGAAGTGGTTCAAATGAAAGTTTCTTAGAATTAGGTATTGATGCTAGTTATGAAATTTAAGAGTAAATGAACCAAAATAACAAGATCATCCTATGCAAAATGAACTACTTAACAACATTGACTAGTGTCGATATCCACCATGATTACATTGTCTAGGTGTAATTATAACTTGAGAATAGGCCCATAGACTTGAATTATATCAAGGATCCTATTGACATAGTGTCCTAAGACCTAAAGATATTCACCTACAATTGACCAACAAAAGGCATGTATTTGTAATGAATCTCAAGAGGTCATAATAAACATGAATAATAAAGTGAATGCAAGTTGAACAAATGGAAACTATGCACTTGGTAAATAAAATGAAAAAGGTCTAAAGTTGATAAGAATCGATGTAAACACCATTAGGAAGCATCTTGAGAGGTTTCAATTCTTGACCTATAATGGAAGCATGAAATTAATTTTAAAAATCCTAGTGGACTTGATTACCTAGAAAAGGTGAGATAAAATTAATAGATTGGAGTGGTTTAAATGCTAAAAATATAATTTATAAGAATGGATGGGTCATAAGAGTGATATAGATCTTTGATTTATCAAACTGAACTAAAATTAATCAAAGTATTCCCTAAAATTAATAAATAGTATCCAATAGGGTAGCCTTGACCTTTCTTGATAGACAATAGGGTGGCCATGAATGTGTCACTCAAAACTTTGAAACTAGCTAATTTATATGGTACTTTGGTACTAGAAATTTTCATAAAATTCTAAAAAATCTTCTAAAGTTATCCTATAAGTACACTTTCATGGGAGGAAACCATGTAGAAATAAAGGTTAGTGGGGAGTCTACCTCAAAAATTTTCTCATAAGTGCTTTAAATCATAAGTCTACATCAAAATTTTAATAAATGAATGATTGCAAAACTAATCTATATTAATAAATTAATCTAAATCAAATCATAACTATTAAAATCTATGAGATGATGGAATTTTTTTTATGGAAACTCAACAAGACAAGTGGGGTGGAAGAAAAGTTTTGGGACAATGTGTTGGTTCATTCCAAAAAGATTTTAGGGTGTCAAAGTGGAGTAATATAGCAATGAGAAACCACAACTCTAAAGCACTCTAATGAGGGTTTCATATGTCAATGGTTTTCAACTGCACATAAAGTGTCAATCAAAGGCTTAATTTAACAAGGTTTTATACGAAACATGCTAAAATAGAAAGAGGTGCTAGTTATGTTGTCATAAGGGGAATTTAAGAGATTATGGAACAAGATATGTAAATTTGAAGTATAAAATATTGTTTATGCTAGACTTAAAAAATATTTGATGGAATTGACAACAAACTAATGTAAATGCTTTAACAATAGAAATGGGGTGATGGAAATACATTGTTATGGATTTGAAGAATTAGGAAATATATAAAGAAGATCTTCTAAAAGAATTAGATAAATGAAAAACCATAAATATAAATCACATTGTTAAACTCCTTAGAAATCAACCACCCATTGTCAAAGATCCTATTGCAACATTGTCCAATGGAAAAATAAAAAATCATATGAAAATTTGGGGATAATTCTAGATCACTCATAAAAATTTTAAAGTAATGTTGGGTTGTCATCCATGAATAGAAATAAGTAAAATGTGTGAGAAAACTAAAATTTATATTTTCCTATATAAAAAAGGAGGTAAAGTTATTCTATTTTAAAAAGTTTTTTTTCGGGAAATTTTGAAAATGGGAACTTATCAAGTGTGAATGCCTATAAAGTCATCATCTTTCATTTAATAATTTTGGTGGGAGGATGAAAATTCATTCCCAAAATATTAGGTGGAAAATTATGGGCATTATCTGTGAATGAAATGTTTGTTTAATTTCTAAGGGGGCATCAAGGTCAAAGGAGGGAGTCTAGTGGTGGGTTCCCTCATTATTATTTTTATTTATTATTGAGATATTTAAGATGGATAAAGCAGTGTTTTTCACATAGGATGATTCTAAGTGTAGTATTTAATGGTTGAGAATAAGGTAAAGGGGAATACATCAATTGGAAATTAAATGTGAGATTAAGATATTAAATGGTGATAAAAATTAAATGAAGGGGAATACATAATAAAGTGGGTTATTGATGGCTAGGGTAAGATATACTAGGAAAAATGGTGTAGAATAATACAAGATACACATATGAAATAGGGGCTAAAATAGACATAAAAGTGTGATAAGAAAGTTACAAGATATTAAAATTTCATTACATTTCCCTCCAATTTAGTACACTTACAATGGGATACAAGAAGACATCTACTAAAGGAAGAGTATAGTAACACAAGCCATGAAATACAAAGGATATCAAATAGAAAAATAATAGATATTGGTTTTCATCTTTGATCTTTGTTCTTGTTGTGGCTCTTCTACCTATTTCTAGAAAGAACCCAAAGAGACTAATCACTATATGACAACAAAGTAAATTGGACTTAACATAAAAATAAAGGAGATGATATCATCATCAAGCTATAACATGTGTATACAATGAAATCATAATCTCTATTCATAAATTGAAAAAATATAATAACTAAATATAATCAAGATTGATCTCAAACTTTTTTTTATTGGTGTGAGAGATTTATGGAAATTCACTCCCTAAGTAATTTTGATGATGAAATCATATAGTGACTCACATTAGCTAGAAATCGATACCTTACTATTGGCCAATTTGAAAGTAGGATAAGGGAAACATGGATGAGGACTATAAGGAGCCACCTATAAAAGAAGGTCAAGCTAGGATAATAATGAGGTCTTAATGATGATAATCAAAAAACTAATTTGGCAATTTGATGAGGTCCACCTTGTGTCTAAAGATGGTATCTAAACAAATTGAAACTAGAAAGTAGTTTGGAAACTTGGTGAGAGCCATATCATGAATAAAGATAGTAATACACCCTAGGAACTGGATCTAATAAGGGTAAGAAAGACCCCTCAATTATAGATGGTAGCTAACATTAGAAAGCAAATATTATTTATCAATTGGTCGACTGGATAAATTTCCTAGATAAGATGTATGGTTTGGATAATATTGTTCTCATCACAAACAAAGGGCAATACTAAAATTAATGGAGTGAAACTCACTGATGTAGGATGCATGCTCCCTTAAGTTGATTAGCAAAAGAACTCAGCAACTAGTTCCAATCAATAATAGGTATACTGATGATTAGGATAATGTTACCAAAGATAAATGATGATTGAGAGTGATGTGGACTAGATTCATATGTACTAATGATAATTTTAAGTACGTTCACTGTGTAACGCCTTTGCAGAAGTTTTTTGACCAGCCATTATCCAATGTATCCCGCTGCTCCTGTCACACACACTCGTTTTACAGTCTGCTTACCTTCATCCGCCATGCCGTCAATGGAGAACTCAGGACGGGGCTGCTTATCACATAATTTTTCTTCGAACTAGATCTCTGTAATTAAAGTCCCTTTACAAGAAAAGATTATATCCTTAAGCAGCTGAATGAAATTTTAAATTATTTGAGAGCTGTATTACTGTTTTTGGAAAGCGCTGATGAGTTGTAATCTGTTTCATATCGTTTACCCTTGTAATACTTAACTGGGTATCCAGCCATTAGTACATGTCGGAGCCTGCTGTACCTGTCTGTCGGAGGAAGGCCGTATGTCAGAGCCTGCCGCGTCCGTGTTTGTTTAGACATTTCCGTGTATAGCAATTTTTTTGTTTATTGTGAATACATTCTGCACTGCAATGCTCATAACGTATAAATACGTATAAATTATTTATTGAATGGTTTACTTATGATAATATTAGTGGTATATTAGGCTAATATTAATAATATATTTAGTGTTGTGAAGGGTTATTATAATATAGTATAAAGATATAATATATTTAGGCTGAAGGCATTTCTTATTTGAAGATGTCTGAGCTAAAATATTTTATCAACGATTGATATTGTATGTCGTACAATGCAAGATGATTGAAATATTTTCGTTTGTTCAATGCTTTTTAATGTTTTATCTCATGTTAAATGTTTTGTTTGTATTTTGAGTGTGGGGTTTCTTAAAATTTTACTACAAACTCTGCTTGTTTTTTTTCACCCAAATCGTTGACAACACGCCACAATAGGGTTTCGAAGTAGAGTTTCATAATATTATTCAAGACAAGGTAGTGAACTATTTGATAAAATGCCTCAAAGAAATGTGGTCTTGTGGTGATGGAATGCCATGAAAATCCATATTGTTTCCTTGTTGCTATATGGATTGGCATGTAATTCCATCACCATGAGACTACAATTCTTTGAGGCATTTTATCAAATAGTTCACTACCTTGTCTATGCTACCACATTTTTCATACATGTCTACAAAAGAATTTTATCAAAAAGTTCACTTCCTTTCTACTATGGCTAAAATCCTAAAATAAGTGTTTTTGAACAAGCTACAGATTCTTGGAAAATATCTATCAAAGCATAATAATAAGCAATATCATAGAAAAGGAAATGAACTGTTTGATAAAATGCCTCAAAGAAATGTGGTCCTGTGGTGATGGAATGCCATGACAATCCATATTGCTACCTTGCTGCTATATGGATTTTCATGGCATTCTATCACCATGAGACTACATTTCTTTTGGTTGTCTTTTGATGGTACATGATAAACTAGCAGTTGCGTGTAGTGACATGCAATAATGAGTTGATAGGAAAAGTGAAGTACAAATGGTTAGAATGAAATCTGAGAGAGAGCAAAGGATGTTTAGATATTTCCACATGGAAAATGGCAGTATATATTGTAATTTATAGTTGGAACATTCATTTTTTGTTGCTATATTTTATTACCCCTATGAACAGATTTGTATGTATGCTAATGTCACACATAAAAGAATTATTTGAAAGGTTATTATATTATTGATTTGCAATAGGAGATACAATTGTCAAATAAGTATATTTTCACAAATCATGGACAACCAAAACAATAAAAAGATAATAGCATCTATACATTTCTGTTGATATTAATTTTGAGCTACAATTTTTCATTTTGTTTGGAAGTTTGACTTTGCATGCAATCGAAATATATCTCAAAATATTATATGAATCTTGTCTGAATCTTACATCAGGAACATAGAGATCTGCACATAGGAAATATAAAATGAAACACAACAAAATGAGGCTTTCTCTCCACCCTCCATATTGGTTCATGGAGCCTCATGGGCTCTCACCAAACCCCTGAGCAAGAATATACATCATCCACCACTCTGATCAATGTTGAAATAAATATTGCTTATTAAAATCAATATAGAGTCTATTAGGATCTAATTGTTTATTTGACCATTGTTATTGATTTTGTAGTCACTATCATTATTTTGAAAGGTCGTTTATAACACATTAGTTCATCAAATTCCCCATTATGGTTGGAGTATGCTTTAGAAGAATAACAACAAAATGTGAAGTTTAGTGTAGTGATCATCTGTAATTGATAGAGAATATGTAAATCAAGAGATATAAAGATTTCTATAATTTATAATACATTATATGCAATGCAGATGTAATGCAAGGGATGAAATAAAAAAAATATAGCCATAGTTGTGCATGTGGGGGATTGCAATATGAAGACAAGAAAAGAAGGCCTAATCTCCAGCCTACCATATTGGGTCATGGAGTGCCATGTGCTCTCACCAAACCCCTAAGCAAAAAAATAAATTGTCCACCACTATGATCAATGATGAAAGCAATGTTTCGGCCCCTAATGACTTTATACAAGATCATCAAAACCTGGATTATGCCTAGAGTATGCTTTGGAAGGATAACAACAAAGTGTGAATTTTAGTGCAGTGATCATCTCTAATTGATAGACAATACATAAATCAGGAGATACCAAAGTTCTATATTTTATAATACATAATTTGCAATGTGCCTGTAATGGAAGGAATGAAGTAAATAAAATTTAGGCATACCAGGTGCACATTGTGAAATGCAGTATGAACACAACAAAACAAGGCCTAATCTCCACCCTACCATATTGGCTCATGGAGCGTCATGCACTCTGACAAAACCCCCAAGCAAAAAATAAATTGTCCACCACTGTGATCAATGGTGAAAGCAATGTTTTGGCCACTCCTGACTTTATACAAGATCTAATGGTGTCAAAAGGTCCACAAAGGAGGATTGTTTGGGTTCAGTATAGCTGCAAACATGAAAGGATAATGTGAATTTTATTGTAATAAACACGTACCATTGGTAGACAATAAATAAATCAGAAAATATAAAGACTTGTAGAATTCATAACAAATAATATGCAATGCAACTATAGTAGAATGGGGTAAGTAAATTAAATCTAGGCATACCTTGTGCATGGAATGGATTGTAGTATGAACACAAAAAAGGAGGCTTGCTCTCCACCCTACCATATCAAGGGTCATGGAGCCTCATGGGCTCTCACCAAACCCTCGAGAAGAAACATTAATAGTCCATCACTTTGATCAATGGTGAAGGAAATACCTTGGCACCTGAGAAAATTTGTTGAGTGGAAATCAATGTTATACATTTTTAATAAATTGACACGAAGTTGAGAAATAAGAAATACAATAAAAGATATATAGCCTTACGTTGTATACAGATAGAAATGTAGGTGAAGGCCATACACCATGCAAATGTGTAATTGTAAAACTATTTAGCATTTTGGAGATCTGTACACCTTGTATATAAATAGAATGTAGTTGTAATCTAAAATTGTTTGGCTAGGATATAGCTACAAAGAAGGGAAATGTGAACTTTGGTGAGGCAAACATGTTTTATTTGTAAGAAATATGTAAATTACAAAATTTCAATGGTTCTATAATTTATAAGGGAAATATATGTAATACCACAATTACATCTCACATATTAAAAATGATAAGGAAGAAAATTTAGAAACGGTGGAGATTATATATACATAGAAATGAAGAGAAAAGAGAAGCAATACACTTACCATAAAGAATAGAAACATTTCATGATGATGGCAATGAACAATATTGTTGGATACAATCAACTTGTTTGATTTATAGTGCACTCTAGTTATTGGTATGTATCCTACAGTATCTAGAAAAATAAAAAGGTAGATCTACACTTAATCCTAAAAAACCCAGTTCAAGTGAGGAGTTTAGTTGTGCACATAGAAAATATAAAATGGAACAGAACAAAATGAGGCCTACTCTCTACCCTACCATATTGGGTGTCGACCACGCTGATGAATGGTGAAATCAATGTTCCTTATTATACTTCATATATAGTCTATCATTCAAATAATTTCCTTTTGAGGCTGAAAGGAATAATAACATAGATACATATTTGCACATAGGGAAACTAAAATAAAATGAAACACAACAAAGGAAAGCCTACTACCCACACTAACAAATTTGGCCATGGACCATCATAGGTTGTTACACATATATACCCATAAGTAGTCTTCAAACATATGAATCTTGTCTACATTTAATCTAAAAAAATAGAGATGTGTACATAGGAAATATAAAATCAAGAATGTGCACATTTGGATGTATGTCATGGAAGATGCAAAGAAGAGTAATACATGTTGGCACTTTTTTGGAACAACAAACTATATTTTGAGTGTTATATGGAATATTGATGCCATGATTGTTCATAGTGGTGGACAATGTATCTGCCCTATGTATAGGTATGTATGTATGTCATAGCAAATGCAAACACCATTGATACATACTGATCCTTATGTCTACTTTATGGGAAATTCTTGGAATGATAAACTGTATTTTCAAGTGTTATATACAAGATTCATGCCTACAAGAAATGATCAAAGAATTATCATAATTGAAACTTTTGTGGAGCTTTTGCAACCATTGCCCCATGCAAAAAGCATAAAGTAACATCCAACCAGCTTCACAAAAGCTAAACAACACTTGTTTGAACTTGTACCTTAGCATTAATTATTGTATGCTTTACATGTAGTTGTCATGGTGTTAAGTAACAACTTCCTTTTAAAGCCTTGGAAAACATAGTGAATGCCTGCATAAACCCCAAATGAAACAATATTGCAAAGGGTTTTTTCAATATACTCCCCTTGTAACTTGCTTCAAATACACATCTCCCCACTAGTTTCTGTGCAAAATAGCTGGGGAAAAATTATCATAGGGGACACTTTTATTTTTCTTTTGCAACAATCACCCCATATAAGAGACACAAAATAACCTCCAACCATTTTCACATAAATTGAACAATGATTGATCAAACTTTTACCCTCACAGAAGCCTAGGCTTCTTGCTCATGTCTTTGATAGCACACATAGCAACAAAACAAGACCCAACAATGTCCTATCAAAAATTTCATAGACATTCGCTATGTTTCTCAAGGTTTTAAACATGTGTGGGAAAATGTGATTTGACACATGTTGTGGATTATGCCCCCACTTTTTTTGGAAAAAAGAACTTAAAAATCTTAAGCCTAAGCCAATTACTTCACAGAAGAACAGGTACCACATGTTTCAGTTGAGAAAAGAAATTTCAATAAACGAATGATGTGGGTCTTGAACAATAAAACAACAACTATCAATTGAAACATAGGTACCCATTATTTTGTTAGATGTCATGGCAATTCTCAACGAATAGAGAGAAGGCTACATGATAGGAAGTAGCAATAAATTTTTGTGTAGAAGTTTAAGTATAGAGATAAAAAAAAAATTAACTACCCTATGAAAAGAATAAACATAGGAAGGAGTATATATGAATGTTCTCTCCATCTAAGCTTAGATGCATACATATCTACACATAGCGATGAATATTGGTTGTGAAGTTGAAAAGATGGGCACAAAATTATTTTTGCTAGTTTTCCTATCTATGCGACTATTGATACCAATATTTTTTCATCTATGCCTTTCATGTTGTGGTGATGATTATAATTCTTTAGCTTAGCCAACACACTTTTGTAGTGCTTTTGTAACCATCACCCCATGCAAAAAACACTAATAACCTCCAACCACCTTCATAGAAATTCCACAACTAATGATCACACTTGCACCTTCACAAAAGCTTGCCCTCCTCACTGACAACTATCTTGAAGAACAAGGGAAACCTAGAGAATGACACCCAACAATGGACTATCAAAGATTGTGCATACATTCACTATGTTTTCAGAGGATTTTAGAGGTAGGTGTTACTTATAACCATCACCAAAATTGCATTGCAAGCCATCACCACAAAAATGAGGCCATAAATAAAAAAACATTGGTTGCAACAATGGCCTAGATGGAAAAACCCACAAAACACAAAAAAATCACAGTGACATATAGCAACAAAAAGAGACCCAATAATGACTTATTGAAAATTTTACAGATATTTGCTATGTTTCCTGAGGTTTTAAATGGTAGATGTTATTACAACCAATTAAAAAAGGAAGAAGTATATGTTGCTTACAACTAATTTGACATACATACATATCTACACAGACAAAAAGGAAAATGATACGCAATAGAAGAAACACATAATTTTTTATGGAAATATATTTTAAAGAAACAAATTCCTATCTATGCATTGAGCACATGAAATTGATAAAGATGCAGGTGGAAAAAATAATGTACACCAATATATATGAATGTGGAGGAAGATGCAAATATATATGCATTGGTGATTGTTGTCTAGTAGCTTTAAAACTGGTAAGGCTGACAAAAATTCCATCCAAAGTTCACACATATAGCCTATCGGGTAAAAGTATCCATATAAAGGAAATCATTGCAAAGCAATAAAGATTATTTCATTTATCATTTCCATATAGGGTTGATGGTTGCAAAGCAATAAAACAAAAAAATAACAACATTATTTCATATATGTGTTCCATACACTGGCAATGACCACAATAATATTTAGAGTTCTAAAGTTACTGAAGCAATTGAACAGTTTATGTTACTTTCCATAAGGAATTGTTGAATGTAGTTTTGTAGCTTCAGCTGCTATGAAAATTGTGAGCCACCATAGTGACGACTATTTTTACAAATGACATACATACATATGCACACCCAAAGTTGTTAATACATGTGAAAGAAATATAGATATGTTTAAATGCACACATATGTGTATGTTTTCTGCATAGAGGAAACAAACATCACTTTGTACAACTTTCCATGGAAACATTGTTTCATGTATGTGCTACATATATTGGTGATGGTTGCAATAATACCTTGCATTTAAAACTTACCAAAGTAATTGAGTAGTTTATGGTATTTTCAATAAGGAATTGTTCAATGTTGGGTTGTAGATTGAGCTACACAACATACACAACAAACATTATAGCTAGGAACCATATGATATCCATATCCAACATGACATTATCATTAGACATGGAAAAGTAGTAGGGAGAACATTTGAGAAGCACTAGATGCATACACAGAGATACACACTCACATATACAAATACATCATAGACACATATATCTACACAAAACTATATCAAGATATTGTATGCACTAAGAACATTGAAAACAAGATCAGAACATTCTATTTAAAACAACTCATAGATACCTCTAAATATTGAATTGTGCATGCATATACACATACATATCCATTACAAACACTTATATCTACACACATTGAGAAATTGTATCAAAAAGTTGTATGCAAATGTGATAAATTTTAATTACATGCATGTATATTTATGTATATGCATACGTAAATGTATACATGCATACAACTATGTCCATAAGTATATATATGAACAACTACAAATACTAATAAATCTCTTAAATAGGACAACATAACTATATAAACGAAAAATACAAAATAAAATTAGAAATATACACATAAAACAGAACAAACTATAAGCAACATAAAGAATACAAAAGAAAAAAAGTGTGTTTTTTTCTTAAACATTATAAGTTAAACTTCATTGTCTTAATATATATAACTAGTTAAATGAACAACAAAGCAATAGCAATAGAAAGGAAAGGTATTTTGATGTGGCAAGCACTGCAAAGGAAGAAAAGGAAATCAATGTCCAATCAATAGAAACTATAACAAATATCCAAAGTGACAATTAGGCATGGTTGTTTTGGCATTCAAGGCAGTACAAAAACTTTCTCTGGAGACTCTTGCACGATAGGGGAAATAACAAAAAAAGCTAACAGTAACAACTTGCACTCAACTTCAAAGTTAATCATTGCAACTTTGACTATTGTTGTTTTAAGCTTTGTTTCTAAATTATAGGTATGAGTTTTAATAAGAACAGTGAAAAAAAATGAGGTGTAGGTGAAAGCATTGATAATAGACTCAATGGTCATTGCAGTGGAAGAATCATATTGCAACATGTAAAGCTCTTTTGCTAACATCTGCAACAAGCTTGTTGCAGCCTCATCAAAAGTAGTAGCCTAAATCTCACCTGTGTGGTCTTCCATCTTTAGCTACAATAAACATCGAAAGTCACAATCAACAATAATGTTGAGGCTCGTTTGGATGGGGAGGGTGACTCATAGCCAAGTATTTGTTCTTCTTGATCTCTAAACAAATATATAGGTTTTCCAATTAGTTGGAAATCTGACATTTTGGCATCTAAGGACAATATGACAATCACCCTGGAATGAAAAAAACATCAAATACTTTAAAAGGAAGTCCCCACAAACAAGAAAGCAAAAACTACAAGTACAAGTAGGGAAGAACAATATCTAACCTTGATTCCTGCAACCTTCTACATAGATAGTTTGTCAAGCACAAGATGGAACCTATTTTCAATGCCCCTATAAACAAAAGGTCATTGTATTTTGCATGAAAATTTCCTATTTGCATGTGGGTTCCATCAGAGAGGATGACTCTGTATCGGTCAACCGAGCTTTAATCACCTCCTATTTTTTGGAAAGACATTAGCTAGAGAACTAGAGATGGGACAACATCTCCAACATTGAAATAGATCATATCGCATGTGCTGTTAAGGTTGGATTTACATTTGTATCCTACAAGGTAGTTAAACTCAGCATAGCAGTAGTAATGATATATTCATGACTATGAATCAACTCTAGAAACAAACAACAATAATGACACATTTGAAAACTATAACATTTTCCCCTCTAACACATAGGTCACTCCCAAATGGCCAACAAATTGAAAGGAAAAGAAAAGACAAAGAATTTAAATATAAATTAGTTAGAACATATATCCTAAAAATTGTTAATTCAAATTAAGTATATTATCGGTACGCTTGGTGCACTTGGCAAAGTGTCAATTTAATTAGTAGCAACAAAAAATAAAACAAGAAACAGACTTACAGGACTAGTGTTTGAGGATTTTTCACCAGCCTGGGTAGAGTTAGAGGCCACCAAAATTGTTGGGGCTTCTCTTTTAAAAGTTGGTAGCTACAATGCTAGTAGCTGACTACAAGGTATATGACTTCAAAACACAACATGGGCTCTCAATTTTTTTGCATAGGCATTAAGAATATGACAACAAAGGATTAATAAAAATAAAGGCTTCAATGATTCATATAATATTTAACATACAATTTGTTATTCCATTTTTTTTGTTTCATTTTTTTAATCTCTCCTTGCTTTCCTAGAGACATCAATAATATGAAGGAAAAGAAATAATTAGGAAAAAGGCTTTAATGTTCTATACAACAGTTAATATAAAACTTATATCATTTGAAGTATGCCCTGTCAAGGTTTAGACAAATAACTATTTTCACAAAATAATAAACATTGGGAAGAGTATGTATGTACATTGTTTAGATCTACTTTGCATACATACATATCTACACATAGGAAATTTTAATATTGTCTCATTTATGGCTTCCGTTCTATGCAAATGGTTGCAATATATTAAAATAGTCTATGTTATTTTCCATAACGCAATGCTAATTGTTGTTCTCTAGCTTTGGCTATATTGTTTCATTTGCAATGCATAATAAAATATTTAATGTTATAGAGTTTATGTTGTTATCCAAAAGTCATTCTTGACTATCATAGCCACTGATTTTATTTCAAGTATGCACAAAAATCTACATATGTGATATTAGATGCAAAAAACATTATTATAAAATAGTGAAAACACATCTTATGATTCCAAAGATGTCCCAACAAAATAAAGATAGGGATCACTATGTATCAATATTCTTTGCAACCACTATGACATACATACATTCCTACAAATAGCAAAAACACATTGTCCATCAGTGTGATCAAATGTCTATACAATTTTCAACTAGGCAATTTTTGACTGTTGTTTTGTGGCTTTACTAGTTATCACAAGTGCAAGCTAGGGGAGAAAGCTTTTGTAAGTGTGCAACTTTGATCATGTAATGTGATACTGTTGTCAAGGTAGTAGTGGGTTTTTTTTGTGTTTTGCTACATGGCATGGTAGTTGGAAAAGCAATACAAAAGTGTTGGCTATGATAATTTATTGTGCATTTGTTGTAGACGCTGAAGAAAGCAAGGAGCAAAGAGAGAGCAAGTAGGAAGAAGTACACTTGAACCAAGGAGGAAGAGGAGGAATTTGAAAAAACCTTTTATATTTCTAGCTATTCTTATATATACTTGTGGACATGGTTCTATGTATGTATACATCTACATATACATATACAAAAACATCTATGCATTTAATTCAATGTTCTTCATGCATACTTGACATCTTCATACAATTGTGTGTAGGAAAATGCATTTGTAAGGCATTTATACGTGTCTAGACAAACACTAATGTATGTGTTTCTTTTGTTGCATTTGATTGTTCTTTTCCTCTATGCACATATGTATGTGTGCAAAATAAAATGTAGACAACATTCATATAAACTCATCCCCTTATTTATTGCTTTGCTAGGATAGTTCTTATTTGTGTTGTCCTCAAGGGGAATTTTTGCAATAATAGGCTTCATATTAAGCATAATAAGAAAGATTTCTTCCCACATTCAATGTGCTGAAAAGCTCTTGGAAGTTAGGAGAATTTAGCATAAACCGTTTTATGACTTTAGCTCTCACAATATCCTTTGATATTTGATTCACAATCCAATAGTAAATGGTATAGAATTTTTTATGTTGTCCACAAGGCATTGTTGACTATTGGTCTATAGATGTGGCTATATTGTTTTCTTTCTAATAAGATGCTATTGAAAAATAGAATTTACTAGGTTGCTGTTGAAACTAATATTATTTTATTTAAGGAGTGAGTCTCTATGTCTGCACATGCAGTTTCTACATGTATCTTTGAGGTTATGCATATAAATTATGAATATTTGAGCTATTTATTTGTTTGCTAGCCAAATTTAATTTTGTTTGCTTCTTGCTAGAGCACCTCTTTGAAAATCAAATAGTATAGCATATTCAACATCTTATCAAAAAATAATAGTACGCCTAACCTAGATGACAACAATCACCAATGTCTTATGGAATCAATGTTGTTTACATTTTCTATGACATACATACATATCTCTCCATAGGGTTAAACATTGTCCATCACTCCAATTGATAGTGTCATTACCTAGGATGTTTTACTGGTTCTAGAAAGTGGGGATAGGTGAATTTGAAGCAAGTGGGTATAGGTGTAGGTGGAGGTGCTTATTGGGAAAACCGTTTCTAGAGTATTCTGAAAATAATTCATGTTATTTTCCATAGGCCTTTGTTCATTGTTGTTGTCTAGTCGACAATATATTGTTTCATTTGTGTTCTTTGTGCAGCCACAATGGCTGGAAGGAGATATAGTGTGTGTTTTGCATTAGATTGCTACTGTGAATTCTTGTCTTTTGCAAGCTTTTCCATCTGGGCGATTATTTTTAAAGCAGCATAGTTTCGAAATAAGTTGATGTTATTTTCTATAGGCCATTGTTCATTGTAGCTCTCTAGATTAGGGTATATTGTTCCATTTATCAACTTGGTATAGTCACAATGGTTGCAAGGTAATATTGTTTATTTTTTTGCATTGAATTGTTAGTGTGAATTGACATGTTTTGTGGGTTTTCTCACATGGGCAACTGTTGAAATCAATATAGTTTGGAAAATAGTCTATGTTATCTCCCATAGGTCATTGTTGATTCTTGTTGTCTAGCTTAGGGTATATTGTTTCATTTATAATCTCCATGTAGCCGAGGTGGATGGGAGACAATATTGTTTGTTTCTGCATTGGATTGTTATAGTGAACTATTGTGTTTTTGTGGGCTTTTTTATTTGGGCCACGATTGAAACCAATACAGTTTCATTTATAGTTCGCATTTTGTGGTGAAGATTTTGATTAGGTTTTTCACTGTTATATTTTGATTGTTGTATGGTTTTTACCTAGTGGGAATGGTTGTAAGTAACACTTGCCATTAAAATCCTTAGAAAATATACCAAATGTTTGCGCAATTTTCAAAAAGCTATTGTTGGGTATGGTTTTGTGGCTTTACCTTCTATCAGAGGTGTGAGTGAGGAGGACAAGCTTCTATGAACATCCAACTACAATTATCTATTGTGGAATTTTTGTGAAGATCATTGGAGCCTATTTTGTGTTTTTCTGCATCACGTAATAATTGCATTCCCTCACTACATTTGTAGCAATATATTTCACAAATATATGTAGACACAAAAAGTAGATATGGAAATTTAATGATATACAGTTTATGTCAATTTCCATGGGGGATTATTGGTTTACATGTGGTGTGAATGGTTGCAAGGGAAACACTGATGAACAATGGCATGTGCAGATTTGGATGTATATCATAGCACTTACAAACAACATTGATACTAACTGATACATTGTTGGAATAATAAAACATATTTTCACTATCATATCAAACATTGATGCCACCATCTCTGTAGAACTTCTTCCTTGAATAAATTCTAAGAGATTTTCAACACATTGTACGTAGAAAATTTGTTTCTTCTTATGCTTAATATAAACCCAAGTATATGTGAATGTTTTCTACATCTAATTTTACATACATACAAATGTGCACACAAGAAAACTAAAATTAAGGACTGCATCAGATGGGAACACTTGAACAACACAAAGATTCATAGCAACAAACCCATCCAAAACCAATGGTGCTTTTTTTTTTTAAATAAAAAACGTTTGGTGCGCTGATAGAGAAGGCCAAAAAAAATGGCAAAAACATTAATTATTGTGTGGTTTCCATGTAGCAGTGATGGTTGTGAGCAACACTTTCCCTTAAAACTCTTGGAAAATACAACGAATGCTTGTGCAATTTTTGAAAAGGCATTCTTGGGAAATCAAACAATATAGCCTGCCACAAACATATATGTATTTACAAACTACATTGCTTCATTTATGGCTTCCATTTTGTGCTAGTGGTTGCAAAATAGTTAATCTCGTGTGTTTTTTGTGATTTTTTCCATCTGAGTTGTTGTTGAAAGAAATATTGATTCATTTATGGTTTGTGTTTTGTGGTGAAGGTTTTGAATCAATCTATTACTACAAGCTTTTTGTGTTTGGTTTTCCATCTAGCTCACTGTTGGAAGCATTTTTTGTGGTGATGGTTGCAACACAATGAAATAGTTAATGTTATACAGGTTTCATTTTTTATGTAAGGCAGTGTCGATTGGCATTCTCTAGTGTAGGGTATATTGTTTCCTTTTTGATAAGGTTTTATTGAAAAAATACTATATAGTTTGTTCAAACCAATATTGTTTGATTTATGGTTCATCTTTTGTAGTGATGGTTTTGCATGGGTTTGTTACTGTGATTTTTAGTGTAATACCCCTCATGTTGCTATTTGGACTTATTATTTTTCTATTGTTTTGCTTGATACTTTGAGACTTTGATAGTTACTGTTTATTGGTTGGATTGGTGGATTCGATAGTTTAGATTGCTTGATGATTATTCTAATTTATTTGATGGCATGAATATTATGATATGACATTATGGCTACATTTGGTTGGGTGATGTTTAATTTGATTTCAGTAGTGTATTGTGATGTAGTGGATTAGTAATCATTTTATGATGATATGATGTGATCAGTTAGTTAGCAATGTTACCTTATATTTGTTGTAATTTTTTTTATAGTTTTGCTGAGGGGACAGTGTAGCACCACTTGTTTGCGAGTGCCTTGCTATGCTACAATTCCTTCTCATGATGTGATGTTTTGATTATATATATACATGTTGTACACACCTTGTTGTATGCAAGAATTGTAGGAACAGAGTCTCGATTCCACCTACTTCGGCAGGACAGGGTGAGCATCAATTTAACCCAACGGGCATGAAGTTGAAACAAAGATGACAAGGAAGTCAACCCGTCCCAAGTTTGTCAACCCATCTTATGTTTAGTGGTATTGTGCATTTTTGACCTTTGTCATTTTTGTATTTTATAGTAGTTGTTTTGTGTGAGTGTGATTTTGATATTTATTTTACATTGGTGTGTGGTATGATGTAATTTAAATAATTAAATGATGTTATAAATTTTGATGATTAGTTATTAGAATAGTTTATATTAAAATATAAAAAATTTAAACTAAAAGCCATGTAATTGATTAAAGATAAATAAATGGAAAGTTGTAAATTAAATTATTTAAAATTGGCATTTTGATCATTTAATAAAAATAGCATGTTGAGGATCATTAATGGAATAAAATAATTAAATAAGTTAAAATTGGGTGAATTGCAAGTATAATTTTGCAAAATCAAAATTAAAACAAAAAGTGTTGTTTGAATAATTTAAGAAAATCAAGAAAAGAAAGAAAAGAAGTAAAGGACCAATGAATGTTGAGTTTTTGGCTGAAAAGTTAGTAATGAAATAGAAAACTTCTTTTAATTTTGATTTATGGAGTTTTTGAAAAAGAAGAAGATATAATTTTATTTAATAGCATAATTGTGAGATTTGCATTCACGAGAAGATTGACATAAGCTTCAAAGAAAAATATGAGTTCTAGAAAAATTGGATCCTCTGGGGTTTTCTCTATTTAATTGCTTCACTCTTTCATTGTTTTGGAGGGGAGGCTCTTCTAAATTAAAATATTATATTAGAAAATTGATCAAGGAAATCTGGTGGAGAAGTTTTGAAGGAAGAAAGGGGAGGCCTTTAAAAAGGTTGTTTGGAATCAAAAAAGAATTCATCAATTCTTTAGCAAACGTAGGACTCCAGGTTCCATTCTCTTTTTTTTTTTTCTTTGAATATATAAAAATAATATGTACTTGGTAAAAGAAAAAACCTATTTGAGATTTAACTGTTATTGGATAACAAACCAATGAAAGAAAACTATTGGGGTCTATGAAAATGTTTTGTATTTTTTAATGATTTTGATATGGAAAATTGTTTTCCTTTTGAGACAAATGAGTTTTTGAATATATACGCATATATATACATATATATAATCCTTTGGGATATATATATATATATATATATACATCCTTACAGAAGTACACAAACACACACACATATATATAATATGTTTAAATAATATTGAGTTCAAAATTTATTTTTTTGTTTCTGGGCCGAATAGTTGTTTTTGCTATCAGTGTTCATATTGAACAGGAAATAATAATTTTTCATTGGGGTTAAGGGGGGATGGTTGGGCCGTACTCTCCCCTTTCCCAGTGGGTCTGATGCAAGAGCATCTAGTGTTGTGAGGAAAATCTTGCATCACCCAAAAATATGCTTTCCATTTATGTTCCTTTTGTTTTCTTTTTGTAGATATTTTTGCATTTTTGGATACCCTTTTCGTCGAATAAGAGTTTCCAACTTTCAGAATTGTTTTTCTGCTTTTTCTGCTCAACTGCTATTTTTAGTAGGTGTGAATTTGAAGGTGTGGGAAGACAAAAATTTATGGGAAGGTTGAGGACAGAAAAATAAGCACTTTGGAAAAAGAATCAGGTCAAGATCATTCACGGTTTGAAAGTTATTCAAGTTCCGGTTTCTATTTTTTGCCACTGAAAAACCTTACGAGTCTAGTTTGAGCCTCAAAAGCGGTCATTACGGGCTGATAAATCATTTAAATTGATGGAGTGGAGTTCTTAGCACGGTGCCGAGACCTTTCCAACGGTTCTAACGGTTCGAAAAACGAAGTCCCAGATCAAAAGTTATGGCTTCTGGAAGTTGGCCGATTTTTGGAAAATTGTCAATTTTTGAATTATGACTCAATGTTTGAATTTCAAATTGTGATTTTTGGTGCCTAACCGCCAAAACTCTTATCTCAAATGTTTTTTTTGGCTCCAAACCGAAAATGGGCTATTTATGGGCTAGTTTACGATTTTTGCAGAAAAGAGTTCGCATGCTGTGAAAGGGGAACTTCTATAATTTTCTATAATTTATGAAACTTTTGTCACTTGCATGTATCACAAAGCTTGAGGATTTGGGATCCTCTGCATGTAAGATTTCCATTATTGAATAATAATATTTTTTTCTAGTTTTGTACATTATTTCTTTGTCTTGGGTTTTCTCCCTTGTCAGGTGGTATCAGAGCGGGTTTTCTTAAGCGTGTGAACAGATCGTCGATCATGAGGTACTTTGCACCAAGACCATGGTTGTGGGTTCAAGATCTTCAAGATGCATCCAAGAGTGATTCTTGCTAGGTGTGGTGGTGCCAGAGGTGGTAGAGGTGGCATAAATGTTGGTGGAAGAGATCCATTGGTAGCCGAGGGTTTCAGAGCTCTCCAAAGACAAATTGATGCATTGCAGGAACATATGAGAAGAGGGTTAAACCTGGGAAGGAGAGGAGAAAGCAAGGATGAAGAAGGGTGGAAGATTCAAAATATAGAAGAGGAAAGAAGACATGATTGATCAAGATCAAATGCAGTTGATTAGGGCCATTTCAAAGATCGAAAAAAGACCTAGAATAGAAGTCCCCAGTTATTCTGGAAGTCTGAACCCAGAAGAGTTGATCGACTGGATCAACGAGCTAGAAGAGTATTTTAAGTATGAAGAAGTAGAGGACCCAGATTAGGTTAAGTTTGCAAAAACGAAGCTGAAGGGCCATGCCAATATTTGGTGGAAAGAGGTCTAGTTGGAGAGAAATCGAAGAGAAAAGGAAAAGATTAAGCGGTTAAGGATCACATGGTGGAAGCCAGAAGAAGCGGTCATACCAATAGAGATATGAGTTAGATGCTGAAGAAATTCACAAAGAGGTTGGAAACAAGGAAGTAGATCTATGAAAAGAACACATAGAATATTTTCCTAAGATGATAGTCATCCGAGAGCGGGCCATCACGAGAGGGGCCAAAAGCAAAGGAGGAGAAAGAGTAGCCCATTATCTTAATGGGTTATGGCCAGGAAACATTCAAAAGGAGGAGCAAAGCACGAGTCGGGAATGACCACCGTGAGGATGCATACGGTTTTCTCAGTTTGAGGAGAAAATTTGAACAAAAGGTTGTGACAAAAGCAAAAAGGATACTTAGAGGAGGAGTCAAAGCGGAAGGGTAGTGGAAGATCTTACAAATTTGAAATGAGGATGAAAGTAGAAATGAGATGTGGGTACTAGTGAAGCGGAAGAATATTAACTTCTACCACCCCTTGTGATTTAAAATAGTGGTGATCAAAGAGGTAGAGGATAGGGAAGATCGAGACCCAAGATCGAAGATTAGTTTGAGGAGGAACTTATTTCCATTCTGGTGAAGAAGGGCATCGAGCCTATGAATGTCCACAACACCAAGGAAGGACAGATAGAAGGCCGGAAGGTCCTAGAAGGGTTGCACATATAGTTGAGGAGGTTCAATCTGAGCATTCAGATGACGCGGAAAGGGGAGAAGCCCTAGTGGTTAGAGAAAGAGCAGTGGTAGAAGAGAAGGAGCGAGGAGCATAGGAAGAATTTGTTTTAGCACAAGGTGCAAGTGTGAAGCCAAATGATGTGATGTCATTATTGAGAGTGGGAGCACCAATAATTTGGTGTTAGAAGAGATGGTTACGAAGTTGAAGCTAAAAAGGGAAAGGCATCCACATCCATATCGGATTGCCTGGCTACAGAAAGACCACAAAGTTCTTGTTAATGAGAAGTGCCTGGTGAAGTTCAAGATCGGAAGCTATCGTGATGAGGTACTCTGTGATATCATCCCTATGGATGCATGTCACATATTGTTGGGGAGGCCGTGGCAATTCAATAGGCATTTTGTACATGATGGCCATGCAAACACTTATTCCCTGATAAGGACAGTGCATACATAAGTTTAAAACCCTAAAAGGAAAGGACGAAGAAAAGGTATGTAGTAGTGCTAGAATTTTTTTTGTTGATGGAAGAAATTTTTTAGAAGGCATGAAACATGAGCATATGTGTTATGCATTGATTCCTAGAATGGATAAGGAAGATAGTGATGAGGTACTAGTAGAAGTTTCTGGGTTATTGAATGAGTTTTAGGAGATTGTACGATAGCTTACCTAAGGGTTTGCACTAATAGAGAGGATCAGGTCATCCAGTTAACTTGATCCTAAGAGCTGGTGCAAATAAAGGTAAGCTCATAGGGCTGACTCTGCGAGAAAATAGGGAGTTGAACCACGACAAGTTCGGGGAGTTGTTAAGAAAGGGTTTGATTCAAGAGAGTCTGAGCCCCTGTGTAGTACCTCCAGTACTAGCACCAAAGAAGGATGGGGAGTGGAGGATGTGTACAGACTCTCGGGCCATAAATAAGATAACAATCAAGTACAGATTTCCCCTACCAAGGATGGATGACTTGATGGGTATTTGAGTGGATTTCGGTGCTAAAAAATAGTCTGAAAAGTGGATATCCACCATATCCATATTTGAGAGAATTGATGAATGGAAGATTGCAGCTAAGACCAAGGAGGACCTATATATATGAGTGGTTAGTCATGCCCTTTGGGCTAACCAATGCACTGAGCACATTCATGTGGCTCATGAATGAGGTATTGAAAGAGTTTCTAGGAAGTTTTGTTATTGTATATCTAGATGATATTTTGATTTTTAGTAAGACTTTGGATGAGCATTTAATGCATATTCGTAGGGCTTTTGAGAAGTTGAGAGAAGAGAAATTGTTGATTAATCTGAAGAAGTGTAGTTTTGTGAAGAGGGAGTTAGTGTACTTGGGGTTTGTTGTCTCAGCAAAAGGTCTCAAGATGGACCCAGAGAAGGTGAAGGCTATTTTGGAATGGCCTACCCCAGGAACTGCTACCGAGGTGAGATCTTTCCATGGGTTTTAGCTAGTTTTACAAAATCATGAAACTTGATGGTATTTATGCACCCCTAGCACAGAACCGCTTGAGAGGGATAGAAAGAGTTCAAGTGGAGCATTAGACGAAGAGTTACGATGTTGGCTGGAAGGTGATAGAGCAACTAGTTTTAGCCCTCCCAAATTTCAATAAGGTGTTTTAGGTGGATTGTGATATGCGATTGAAGTTTGTGCCATTGGAGCAATGATAGGCCAAGAAGGTGGCCATTGCTATTTAGGTGAAAAGTTAAATGATGCAAAGAGAAAGTACTATGTATATGATCAGGAATTTTATGCTATAGTTCAAGCATTAAAGAAATGGAGACATTATTTGTTACTGAAAGAATTTTTTATGTTTACTGATCATCAAGCATTACAGTATCTAAATAGTCAAGGAAAATTAAATCAAAGGCATATGAAATGGGTAGAGTTTTTGCAAAGTTATAACTTTGTTTTAAAGCATAGGAGTGGGAAGTAAAATAGGGTTACATATGCCTTAAGTAGGAGGAAAACATTGTTGACAGAGATGCAGATTAAAGTGGTTGGGTTCAATAAACTCAAGACATTGTACCCTAAAGATCCTAATTTTGCAGAAGCTTGGAAAGCTTGCAAGGAGCCTGTTACAGTTGACAGGATGAAGTGGTTGGACTTCATAATCCAAGATGGCATGTTGTTTAAGGGAAGTCAATTTTGTATTTCGAGGAGTTCCATGAGGGAGATCCTCATAAAGGAGAAGCATAGTGGAGGAATGGCAGGACATTTTGGTCGGGATAAGACCATTTCCATTATCAGTGAGCATTATTATTGGCCTCAGTTATCACAAGATGTGAAGAAGTTTGTGCAGAGTTGCAGGGTATGCTAGATGGCTAAAGGAGTGAGACAAAATACTAGGTTGTATCAACCCTTACCTGTACCAGAGAGGTCGTGGGAGGATATAAGTATGCACTTTGTTCCTGGTTTTCCAAGGACACAAAGAGGGAATGATTCAATATTTGTGGTAGTTGACAAGTTTTCGAAGATGGCACATTTCATCCCATGCCAAAAGACCCATAATGTAGTCCACATTGATGACTTGTTCTTTAGAGAGGTGGTGAGGCTACATGGTTTGCCAAAGAGTATAGTCTTAGATCATGACACAAAATTTGTTGGATACTTTTGGAGGACCTTGTGGAAGAAGTTGAAAATAGAGTTGAAGTTCAGTTCTGTACACCATCCACAGACTGATGGGAAGATTGAGGTTGTGAACAGAAGTCTGGGTAACCTACTGAGATGCTTGGGAGGAGATAAACCCAAGGGATGGGACTTGATCTTACTGCAGGGATTTTGTTTTTACAACAATTATGTCAATAGAAATCTTGGTAGATCACCATTCCCCATTATTAATGGAGGAGTAGTCGAGGCTGCTCAAAATTGAGGAAGATGGACCAAAGAGAAGAAGACAAGTGTCAAGGTAGACTTTCTTGAGGCACATCAAGAATATATACATGAGAAGGTAAGAGAACATATTAACAAGATGAATATGTAGTATAAGGCTAAGGAAAATTAAAAGAGGATGTATAAGGAGTTTCAAGTTGGTGATGAAGTGATGGTCCACTTGAGGAAAGAAAGGTTTCCAATGGGAACCTATAACAAATTGAAGATGAAGAAGTTTGGTCCCTGTAAAATTTTGAAGAGGCATGATTCAGGGAATGCATATGAGGTAGATTTTCCAGATGGAGTCAACATTTCCCTTGTGTTTAATATTTCATATTTGATAGAGTATCATGAAGGTGGCACAGAGGAAGTACCAACAATGGAACAGTGTGGCATTCCAGCACCTACTTGAGAGCTGAAGAAATCTAGATAGTGGAGTATTGGAAAGTGCGAGAAATAGGCGTTATGAAGAATATCGGTGAAGTGGAAAGCAAGGCCTATGGAAGATTCATCTTGGTTGTCTAAAGCGAGAGGAGTTGACTATTTGGGAACATAACCATCTGAGATGTGACGGGGTCACTTCTCAAATTCCTTGGGTGTCCTTGACGAGGGAGCAAACCCAAGACACAAAAATAATGTACAAAACTAGCAAAATTTATTAAATAGAAATATTATATGTAGGATCCAATCCATAAAGCACATGATACATGAAAGGGATTCACGAAGTTTGAAATTATAGAAAGAATTATAGAAGTTCCCTTTCATGACATCGCGAACTCTTTTTTCCCAAAAGAAACCTATTCAAAATAAGAAACTGGCCCCACCAAATAGCCCTTTTAGGTTTTGGAGCCAAAGCGGCATTCAAGATGAGTTTGGTGGTTGAAGCAAAAATTACAATTTGAAATTCAAACATTGAAGAGTCCTAATTAGAAGAGTGCTTGGTGCCTCCAATAATCGACCAACTTAGGAAGCCAAACTTTTGATTAGGGACTCGTTTTGAACCGTTTGAACCATTGAAGGTCACAGTGAGAAGAGAGCGTGCTGGGAACATAGCTAGTTTTGACAACTTTTTAGGCCTCACCGGGACCATTTAGTACCTCAAAGCTGGACTTAGAAAGGTTTTCGAGAACTACTTGAGAAGTAAAACTTAAATAACTCCAAGCCAGTGAATGATCTTGAGCACGATTCTTTCCTGGAAATTGCTTATTTTTCTGTCCTGAACCTTCCCATAATTTTTTGTCTTCTCACGCCTTCAAATTCACACATGTTAAAAATAACAGTTGAGCAGAATAAGCAAAAAAATAGTTCTAAAAGTTGGAAACTCTTACTGGACGAAAAAAATAGACGAAAATACAAAAACATCTACAAAAATAAAACAAGAGGAACAAAAAATGAAAATCATCTTTTTGGGTGATGCAATATTGCCCTCACACCACTGGATGCTCCTGCATTAGGGTCGCACTAGGCTGCCCACAACAATCTGTATGGACTACTATGCGCAGCAGTCCTACAGACTACTGCGTATAAGAGCCGTAGGGACCATTGTGCATAGTTTGCATACCAGGCAACGTTGGTTTTAATTTAGTTCTTTTTTTTATATTATATAAATATATATATATATATTTATATCTATATTAATATATATTATAATATATATATACATATATACACTGAGTTCTCTTATGACAATGAAATTAGGAATTGATTGAAATTTATTCATGGAAATTAGTTGAATGGTACTCATAACAAAATTATTATCAAAATGTTACCTTCAAAATAATTTCATTGGATTGGGAAATAAATCTTATTGGATAATTGCGAATGAAAGAAATCAAATTGTGGATATTGTTATATTACTTGCATTATAAAATCTTGTTGGATTGAGTTGATTATTTTTCCTTATCATTATGTTATCATTTTGACTTGTTCGGTGTGGGAACCCAGTTGATTTTATGAACCTTAGGCTTCTAGAGGCTTAATTTTATTGTTGGTCAATACTCCTCATTTTATGTGCTCTTGATGTAGAAATTTATTGGTATTCTTATTCTGAAAGGGTTGTACGAGATTTTGTTGAGACTCTTTTTATGTGCTTTTAGCGAGATGGGTAATGCCTCACATGTCATCTGTTGAGACTTAATACCTTGTTCTTTATGGTACAACCCTTGATTTTTTATTATGTTTTGAGGTCTCCAGAGAGAGTGGCTGTTCGTGGGGGCGATGCCTCAAACAAAGGAAGGACTTATGATAACCCACGTAAGAGTTAGATTAACAAGTGAAAACGTAATAATAGAACTTAGGGGGATGGGTAGTAACAACATATTAAGATAATCTTGGATACGTCGTCTACCCATTAGGGCTATCACAGACTACTGGTAGACTAAGAAGGTCATGGTTGGCAAAGTCGTTACCTTGTCCTGAGGAGAGGTTAACAGCTCTACATGAGTCACCCTATGGGGCTGATGCCTCAAGTAGGAGGAAGGGCTAGGATAACCATAAATGGGGGTTAGTGCCTCATGTTGGAGGAAGGGCTAGGATAACCCATGTAGGCTATGTGATGATACTCTCTCCTAGTTTCCCTTGTGCTTTGTTTTCTTGGTTGCCTCTCGAAGTGTGTTGCATTTTTTGTCTTGAGTTTACTTGGAAAGTGGTTATGGTTGTTGCCTCTAACTTATTTATGATATGTTATATGGCTTTGAATTTATTGTGATTGAATCTTGGTTGTCGTCGTTTATGATCTATGTAATCTTTGTTGTTGCTTTTGGGGTTTTGTTACTATGATATTCTTTATTGGAGTTAGTCTTGTGGCATTCTTGGTCGTGGTTACTTCCTTGTCACCTCTGAGCATGGGGGGTGGGTTTTTCTAAAACCCACATGGTTGAGTGGAATGTGCTCCGCACCCGTTGGGTTCCCCATCAATGTTCATTCTTCACAGTATCTTTCAGATGGAGCTTGTACCAGATATTCATCTTGTATTTCAGAAATTCTTTGTATTATGTATTTATCCCACATGTATCGGAGGTTTTGTTGTATCTCATGTATTGTGGACATGTAATGTATTAAAAGATGATGTATTGTATATGCACCCTTATAACCATTCATGATTTATGAGATTTATTATGGTTTGTATCATGTGATGTATTTATACTTATACTTATGGATACATGGATGTTATCTTTGTAAATGGTTATTGTAATATTTATGATGGGGTTATGTGCAGGATCATCATGAAAAAAATAGGCCCTTAAGTGGCAAAAAAATTAAAAAAAATCGAGTTAGGGAACTTGATGTAAAAATATGAATAAGTTATCTATATTATTTCAAAAACATGTAAGAATAGGATTTGTAGAAAAATTGAATGTAGTTTCTAAAAATACAAAAATCGATTTGGTGAAAATTTGAAATTTCAATGCAGTAGTACTTAAATTTTAGGGAAAAAATAAGTAGTTGTTTGTCTAACCACCCTAACCACAATAAAATGATAATATTTTTTTATAATATTTTAGATATAAGTCGAGGACTTATATTCTAATGTGATGCATATTTTTTTGTAATTTTTTTCCTAGTAAATAATTAATTATGAATTTTTTTTTTTTACAACTTAAAAAAAAAACTGTTTGACCACCTTAACTTGGTCAAAACTTCATGAAATTCAATTTTTTTTTTAATCCTATAATATGTGAAGCATAGAATGTGACGCATGTTTTGGATTCAAAAAATGTGATACCATTTGAAAGATGTAATTTTTTTTCAATCACTCTATCAATCAAGACTTTAATTATAATTTGAATAGAAAATGAATAATAATTACTTATTAAATTCAAAGTAAAGCATAATTTATATTGGTGGAAAGCTGAGAATATCCTTTAAAAAACCTTTTTGTTTCATCAATTTTGGGTAAAAAAAATCGTCAACCACATACCCATCATATTGCCACTTTTTGGCCCATCATGATCCTACACATACCCATGGATGTAAGATTAGTTAAGTAATTTAGCCTTATGTGTATCTTTCATTATGAGTTGGTTTTATGTGATGTGACCTCGTGTGCCCCAAGGGACTTGATGTTTATTATGTTATCGTGCAATGTAAATATGTTTTAATGTTTCATTATATGTTTACTTTGTGTTATTTAAAAGAAATGTGTGCATTTTTATTGTACTTTGGGGTTTGCACGATGGGCATTACAACTTGGTATCAGAGCCAAGGTTTGTAAACGCTGGGGTCTCTGGGTAGTTATGTCCATTAGGCAACCTTTGCATTTGACTCTTGAGCTCACTTGTACCTTTATCTTGTTGCACAAAAATATGCATCGAGGTAGAGGATGTGGCCAAGGAAGAGGCCGTGGTGCTGGTCATAGAGAAAACTGGCAAAGCCCATCAACTCCTAGTTCCCACAATTCAGAGCATGAGGAACAACAGAGTCCTCAAAACTATCTGTCAGTTGGTGGTCAGAACCTAGAACAACCTAGTTTGGATGGACAGTTGCAGAAACTTCTAGGGGAGATTCTTGATCAGTTGGGACCTAGGCCAGAGGAGGAGTAGTGGGTTGAGAGAGAAAGGGAAAGGTCACTGAGGCAGAGGGAAATAACAAAAAATTAGGATGCAGTGATAGTTGGTCATATGAGAGATTTGATGAGAGCACACCCACATATATTTGATGGTTTTGGAGGAGGTTTGGAAGCGGAAACACGATTAATAGATTTGGATCAATGCTTTGCGATGCACCCCTATGGTAGCAATACCAAAGCTCGGTGCACAGTCATGCATCTGCGAGGTTTCGCATCCACTTGGTGGTAGCTGGAAGAGAAAAAGTTACATCTGGATATCAACATGGTCACATGGGAGTTATTTCTAGACAGGTTCAGGGCTCGCTTCCTTTCAAATCATTGGAGGCAACGCAGGGCAGATGAGTTTCATGACCTTAAGAAAATGTCAATGTTTGTTGCACATTATGAACGACGATTCTATGAATTGAAGCAGTATGCAGGGATCAGCCATGATGAAGGGATATTAGTGCAACATTTTGTTCGGGGCTTAAATGCCTAAATTAGTGGTGGTGTGCGATTCTTCAAACCGAAGATGATAGAAATTGCGGTTGAGAAGGCTTGTTTAGTAGAAGAAAATTTGGCAATGGCATTGGGAGGACACACTCGAGTTCAGATCGATGGTGCCCCAACATCAAGTTTGGTTCTGGACAGAGGTGGATAGTCTCAACCTGTGGGGTCCTCTAAAGGCCATCAAGCACCCACTAAGGGTGAGCAACAACAACACTCCTAGTCGAAACTTGAGAACTCTCCATCTCAGCAGGGTGGAAATTCTCAGTTTCGAAGGGATCAAAATTGGAACCAAGCTTTTCAGGAGTGTTTTGAGTAGCCCGCACCTAGCTTTTAGTCAGTGTCGATTCGAGGAAGATTTCAGTGGTCAAATTATCCATCTGAGGGTAGAGGATTTGGACGAGGTATTGGTTGCTACTCATGTGGGTAGCAAGAGCATATCACTAGATTGTGTCCACAAAAGAGCACCTCAAGATTTATTCAAAGACCAACTGCTTCTGAGCCGATGGTGGATGATGTGGGCAGGTTGCATTGAGTGTTTTGCGTGGTTGACAATCGCCAGGCTGGACACCAGGGTGCAACTATAGAGGCTACTAGTAGAGGATGAGGAACTGACTTAGGAGCTCGCGGGTGAGCTCGAGAGAGTCCGACGGTGACCTAACATTGAGATCTTGGTGACATGGGAGGATGCCTCCCGTATCAGGGAATCCTATCCTTACCTATTTACTAGCTTCCAAGAGTAAGCCAAATTCATGGGGGGGAAGATGTAATACCCCTCATGTTGTTGTTTGGACTTATTATTTTTCTATGGTTTTTCTTGATAATTTGAGACTTTGATAGTTACTGTTTATTGGTTGGATTGGTGGATTGGATAGTTTAGACTACTTGATGATTATGCTACTTTATTTGATGGTATGGATATTATGATATGACATTATGGCTACATTTGGTTGGGTGATGTTTAATTTGATTTCAGTAGTGTATTGTGATGCAGTAGATTAGTAATCATTTTATGATGATATGATGTGATCAGTTAGTTAGCAATGTTACCTTATATTTGTTGTAATTTTTTTATAGTTTTGGTGAGGGGACATTGTAGCACCACTTGTTTGTGAGTGCCCTACTAGGCTACAATTCCTTCTCATGATGTGATGTTTTGATTATATATATACATGTTGTACACACCTTGTTGTATGCAAGAATTGTAGGAACAAAGTCTTGATTCCACCTGCTTCAGCAGGATAGGGTGAGCATCAATTTAACCCAATGGGCATGAAATTGAAACAGAGATGACAAGGAAGTCACCCCGTCCCAAGTTTTTCAACTCGTCTTATGTTTAGTGGTATTGTGTGTTTTTGACCTTTGTCATTTTTTTATTTTATAGTAGTTGTTTTGTGTGAGTGTGCTTTTGATATTTATTTTATGTTGGTGTGTGGTATGATGTAATTTAAATAATTAAATGATGTTATAAATGTTGATGATTAGTTATTGGAATAGTTTATATTAAAATATTAAAGTTTTAAATTAAAAACGATGTAATTGATTAAAGATAAATAAATGGAAAGTTGTAAATTAAATTATTTAAAATTGCCATTTTGATCATTTAATAAAAATAGCATGTTGAGGATAATTAATGGAATAAAATAATCAAATAAGTTAAAATTGTGTGAATTGCAAGTATAATTTTGAAAAATCAAACTTAAAACAAAAAGTGTTGTTTGAATAAAAGAAAAGAAAGAAAAGAAAGAAAAGAAGAAAAGAACCAATGAATGTTGAGTTTTTAGCTAAAAAGTTGGTAATGAAATAGAAAACTTCTTTTAATTTTTATTTATGGGTTTTTTGAAAAAGAAGAAGATATCTTTTTATTTAATAGCATAATTGTGAGATTTGCATTCACGAGAAGATTGACAGAAGCTTCAATGAAAAATATGAGTTCTAGAAAAATTGGATCCTTTGGGGTTTTCTCTGTTTAATTGCTTCACTCTTTCATTGTTCTGGAGGGGAGGCTCTTCTGAATTAAAATATTAGATTAGAAAATTGATCAAGGAAATCTAGTGGAGAAGTTATGAAGAAAGGGTAGCTCTTCGAAAAGGTTGTTTGGAATCAAGAAAGACTTCATCAATTCTTCAACAACTGTAGGACTTCAGATTCCATTCTCTTCTTTTGTTTTCTTTGAATCTGTAAAAATAAATATGTGCTCGGTAAAAGAAAAAACTTGTTTGAGATTTAACTATTATTGGATAACAAACCAGTGAAAGAAAACTATTGGTGTATGTTAAAATGCTTTGTATTTTTTTATGATTTTTATATTGAAATTTTTTTCCCTTTAAGAAAAATGAGTTTTTGAATATATACACATATATATACATATATGTATGCCTTTGGGGTATATATATATATATACATTTGAATATATTTATCAGTTTCTTGTAGAAGATGTTCTTGATAAATATATGTATATATATATACACACATCCTTACAAAAGTACACACAGACACACAGACACACACATATATATATATATATTTATATTTTATATATTTAAATAATAATAAGTTTGAAATTTATTTTTTTTGTTTCTAGGTCGAACTGTTGTTTCTGTTGTCAGCATTCATATTGAGAAGGAAATAATAATTTTTAATTGGGGTTAAGGGGGGACGGCTGGGCCGTACCCTCCCCTTTC
>VDFB02163560.1:0-16182 GCA_007258455.2 Sequoia sempervirens
TTCATTCAAAACTCTTTCTAGTTGGGGCTTATCTAAACATTAGAGTAGGATACCATCATAATTCCTTTTGAACAAAATCCCTTCAAGTAATACATATCTAGTGGCATGTAGTCAGTAGTAACTCCTTTTGTGTTGCAGGATGTTGGTTAGATATTTCTCTTCCTACATATATCGTATCCAATCCATCACCCATGTTTTTTTTGACTCAAACTAGTTTGTGTAGGCCTGATCGGTTTCTTCTTCCACCAAGGAGCTTAGTTCTTGCACAAGTTATTCATAAATACCTCTTCCTCGAGCCAACTTGGTTGGAATAATGTTGACATCATACTCTAGGATCTTGGTGATCCAATTGGCCCTATTCTTAGTTATTTATCCTTTGGTGATATACTCCCACACACTAGGGTGAGCAACAAGTATAGTGATTGTGTTTTTCGATACTAGACCTGTGTCACAATATCTTGAGGCTTTTAACAATAGCAAAGGCTTGTTTTTCCACAAAATTGTACCTAGTTTCATACCATCTAAGGGTCCTTGAGTAAAATGCAATAAGATGCTCTCTAAAATTGTTTTCTTCCTTCTGAGTGAGTACTAAAGCTATGTTGTATGGGCCGCTAGAGACATAAAGCAAGAAATATTTGGAAATGTTCAAATTAGCTAACACCAAGGCCATAGAGATGGCTACCTTTATTTTTTCAAAATTCATCTTTCTTTTTGGAGTCTATTTGAAGACTAGATTATTCTTTAACATTAGCATGATAGGCCTTGCAATTCTCGCAAATTCTGAAATGAATTGGTTGATCAAATTAATCTTCCCTAAGAAAGACTATAGCCCCTTTTGGTTGACAGGAAAGGGTAGCCCCATTATAGATTTCACCCTTTCTTGGTCTATTGTTATTCCCTCCTTCAACATTACAAATCCAATTAATTTACCTTGGGGTACTCTAAAGATCCACTTCTTTGGATTTAAGGAAATGCAGAACTATTGGCATCTCTGGAAGACATCCTCTAGATGATCAAAGTGGTCATCATTTGATTTTGAAAAAAATGTTATGTCATCTAGATATATTAGAATGATTTGATTAATTAACCTTTTGAGAGCAATATCCATCACATGCTAGAAGGTTGCACAAGCATTATAGAGCCCAAAGAGCATCTTTTCATATGCGAACGTTCCCCAATTGGTAGTGAACATTGTTTCAAGTTGGTCTGCCTTCTCTACATAGACTTGGTTATAGCTTGAAAAAATGTTGAGAAATAAGAACATCTCTATTTTGACTACGGTTTGAAAGATATACTCCATTGAAGGTGAGGGGTAGTGATATTTTAGTGAATCTTTGTTCAAATCCCTAAAATATACATAGATCCAAATAACACCATTCTTCTTTCAAAAAGGAATGAGATTTGATACCCAGGTAGAATGCTTGATCAGGTAGATGATCCTGGACTTGATCGGTTTAGTGAGCTCTTATGCCATCAATACTTTGATTTTTGGATTGAGTATCCTTTGCTTCTATCGGATGGGTTTCAATCCTTCATTCAATTCAATAGTATGTTGAATTATGCTCAGATTGTATCCCTTAAGATCATCATAAGTCCAAGCTACAACCTCGTCATATTTAGAACACAACCCCTTGAGTCTTTCTTTATTTTTTTGTGAAACATCCTTTCTAACATTCAATTTTCTACCATTTTTGACATCAAGCTCTCCATAGTCTTTCTCATTGGCAGTAAATTTTTCATTTATAGGGCATAACGCGATGATCCACACATTCCAGGTTAGACACTTTCATTTAGAATGAAATTTGCATTTGGCACCATCAAAACACAATTTCCATAGACTATTATCGCCTGGACCATTAGGCTCTTCCTGCTCTTTTGTTAGTTTAAGGAAAACTTGGTCATCATTGAAGATCACATAAGTTCCCAATCTGGTAGAATAGAAATTCCCAAATTGATTAGAGTCGATGAATTTATTGAGGACCTCTTCTTTAGGGGTCCCTACAATCGTGTCTTCCTCATCCTCTAAAATTTCAACACAATATGTCTCCTTTCAAGAAAGAGGTGTGTTGCTTCAAAGTAGAGAACCACATTGTCTATTATATCTTTTGGGTGCAAGGATTCAGATAGGATTTTCATCTTTTCCCCATGCTTGGTTCACAATATCAAGTGAGACCAATCGAGCACTAAGTATCCACCAAGCTTTCCTATGAAGTTTCTTGAAAGGAACATCCCAAATACTAGGGGAATGTCTATCACAACCACCTCTTGCATGACCATTTGGCTTGGGCACAAGAAGAGGGTCAAAGATAGATCTTTGATATTACCAATGGTCAAAACCTTTTTCCCATCTAATTGCATGATCCCTTTCTCAAGGGGCTCATACTCAAGTTTCAAAGAATTGCCACTTGTTTAGGCATGATTGTTGTACTAACTCCTGAATCATTCATGTTATTGTGTAGTAGTTTATCCCTAAAAATGAGTGTTAAAAAGAAAGGTGTGAGTTTTGGCTTGCTTATCTCTTTTTATTTTAGGCTATCCACCTCATTTACATATGCCATGGCTTTTAAAGATCGAGGGTCCAATGTAGGCTCTTTATTTTTAACTTGATCGTGTAATGGAATTGCATCCATCCACGGTATTTTCCCTCCCTTTGTTAATTCCTTTTGGAGAAACACCTTTTGCTTCAAGATTGATATCACATCCCACAATGATACATTAGTAGGTAGTTTCTTTAGCTGGTCAACTACGTTGAATGTTCCAACTAGAGGAACTTTAGGTTTGAGTGGTGGTATCTCCTTCATCTTTAAAATAGGTTGATCCAATATGGGTGCACTTGGTGCTTTGTCCATCTCCTTAGCTAGCAATGGCAGAGCTTGCAATTTTTGTATGGTTTGAGACTGCATAGTTTTCTTTTCTTGTGGCTATGACTAGGGATGTTCTGGAACTTGTTGCACATACTCTATAGTGAACCTTCTTTTGGACCTTTTATTTTAGTTTGATTGTACTTGTGGAACACTAGTTGTCAGAGCATCGTTCGCGAATACCACATCTTCCTCTTCCATCCAAGATAAAAGCACTTAGTTCAGTGCGATATCTAGCTCCTACTCTAAAGAAATTCATAGCATTTAAGCCCTAAAGTTGGCATTCTCCATTTTTGATAGACTGATGTTCTTCTGCGCTTGAACAAATGCCTTGAATTCTCTGCTCTGCTATATTTTGTTAGAGATTTCCCCTTAGAATTTTTTTGGGAATATGGCTATCACTACATAGGAAGCACCATACGTTCTCATCTTCCAATAGGTTGTCCTGGCAAGGGATTAATTCTTTGCTTAGGTTATCCTTGACTATTTGTAGTGGCATAGTCTCTGGAACTATCTAGTTTGCAGATGCTAATTGTTGACCTTGTGCCTTCAAGGCTCCTTGATATGCATTATATTTGTAGGATGTCCTTCCTCCTTATAGGTCTATGAGGTAGGATTTGAAGGTGCTTCTTTCTGCCATCAGATATAGACTAGCTCATTTGTGAAAGATTGCATGAGATTTTTCATGTTGTTGACATTGACCACTAATGAAGAGGAACCCAACATGCTTAGTTGTGCATTAGGGTATACATACATGGATGATGGTGTAACCATTATGGTTGCTTTCTAAGTGGAGGTGTTCAAAGCTACCTCTTCTTGTGGGTAACCAAATATTTTTGTGGACATAGGCATTGGTATCTCGTGATGGGAACTTCCTAGTGTCAATCATTCTCTACTTTGATGGCCAAATCATATGCATTAGGAAAAACATCTCCTCCCATGGATTACACCATGATTGTGATGGACATCATAATTAAAATTGTCCAGCTAGAACATGAACACCATGGTAACAATAGGCTTGGTGGTGACTGGAAGTTTTTATAGGTCTTGTGAAGTTTGGTGTTGAAATCACTCATGACCTCTTGCGAGGCTCTCGTGATAGTGATTAGCTACTATAGGAAAGAGGAGCGATCTCCCTTCTTAGAGAAACACTCAAAAAACTTCTCTCCAAGCTTTCCCATGAGCAGATCGAATTAGAAGCCAAAGAATTGTACCAGTCCCTACTTTTCCTCTCAAAGATGCAACCAACAATCTTAAAGCAACATTCTCGTCCGTGATGTAATGCACTCTACATTCCTTCACTATATATTAGAGATGTTTGAAAGGAGTCTTGAAGTCCTACATAGAAAATTTTGGGATGACTTTAAGAGTGTTGGTAGGTATGGTAGGCCATACATCATGGGGAGTAGGTGGTTGTAGCGGACTACCACTATCTGAAGTCATGAAATTTATAGGGGGTAGCACCTATATGCACCATTAAGTATGGATTCTTATGGATGGGATAGATCATGTGTATTTTGTTTTGGAAATTTTGAGCACCTGGGGGGTAGATAAGGCTTTGGATGGTAGTCTGACACTTGGGTACAATAATACAGATCATGATGAGCCAAAAAGTGGCGATATGATGCTGTGTAGTATGAGTTATGTAGGCGATGGTGCACCCAAAATTGATGAAGAAGAAAAAGGGTTTTTAAAGGGATGTTCTTAGTTTTCCACCAATATAAATTATGCTTTACTTTGAATTTAATAAATAATTATTATTCATTTTTTCTATTTGAATTATGACTAAAAGTCGATTGATAGGATGATTGAAAAACATCTATAGCTTTCAAAGCGATGTCGAGATTTTTGAATTTGAAACATGCATCAAATTATATACTTCACCTTTAAGATTAAAACTAATAATTTCATGAAGTTTTGACCAAGTTAAGGTGGTCAAATATATGAGTTTTTTATATTTTTTAAAAGTTGTAATAAAAAATTCATAATTAATTATTTACTTGGAGAAAAATTACAAAAAAATATGCATCACATCGGGACATGAGTACTCTAATTATATCTAAAATATTATTAAAAATATTATCATTTTATTGGGGTTAGAGATTGGTCAAAATAGACACCTACTTATTTTTTCCACGAAATATAAGGGTACTCTTGCTTTGAAATTTCAAATTTTCCACTTAGATAGATTTTTTTTAAAATAAGCCTAGTAGTTTAGAAGCTCCATTTAATTTGCTACAAATTGTATTGTTACATATTTTTGAAATAATATAGATAACTTATTCAAATTTTTACGTCAAGTTGCCTAACTCTGATTTTTTTTAACTTTTTGCCACTTAAGGACCTATTTTTCCATGATGATCCTGCACATACCACTTTTATTTGGTTGCTTCTTATAGGTGATACAAAACTTGTAAGTCTCCTTCTCCTTGATGTCGAAGCAGGTAACTAGGAGAACTAGAAATGGCCTCTTGAAGACACTTTCGTTTGGATTCTGGGCATGAAATTTCTAACCTCTTTTCTTAGTCTAATCTAAAAATATTTATGACTTCTAATTAGACATTCAAAAAACTCATGTCCCACTGAGCATGACAAAAAAATAATTTTTGAGCACCAAATCTTGTGCTTCTCTGATATATTCTTATGGGAAATTTAGAGTGGGGACTTATTTGTGCCCTCCTTGAATACCTCTAGGATTTTATAAGAAGAAGTTGACTCTTCTTTGTGTTTTGGGGAAAAAGGTAGAAAAAAGTGTGAATAAAACATAAAAAAGGCAATGCACCAAATATTTTACAACATTTCCAATCTTAAATTGTTTCTTATAACTGATATGATGGACAAAAATTCCACAGATGTAGGTATGTGCAAGATCATCATGGAAAAAATAGGCCCTTAAATTGTAAAAAATTCAGAAAAATGAGTTAGGAAACTTGATGTAAAATTTGAATAAGTTTTTTATATTATTTAAAAATATGTAGAATGAGAATGTAACAAATTGAATGTAGTTTCTAAACTCGGGTTTTTAATTCATATTTGGTGAGAAATTTGAAATTCGATGTGGTAGTATACTGGGAAAGAATGAAATTAGGTGTACATTAGAGCCACCTAACCTTAATAAAATGGTAACTAGCATAATATTTGGGTGTAAATTTTATAACTCATGTCCTTATGTGATGCATATTTTTTTGTAATTTTTTTCCAAGTAAATAATTAATTATGAATTTCTTATTACAACTTTTAAAAAATATAAAATCTCGTATGTCTGACCACCTTAACTTGGTCAAACTTCATGAATTCAATTACAATCTATGGTAATGCCAAAGCATATAATGTGATATATGTTTGGATTCAAAAATGTGATACCATTGAAATTTATAGATATTTTTTGAGTAGTCATCGATCAAGACTTTTTAATCGTATTCAAATGAAAATAGAATATAATAATAATTTATTAAATTCAAAGTAAAAGCTTTATAATTTCTATTAGTGGAAAGCGAAGAGAACAAGCAACAAATGCTTAATGAAAGTACAATGCAGTTATATAGATCTTCCCATTTGAAGCACCCATTTAGGTCCATTAGATATAAGAATGCACTATCAATTAACAGAAATACGAAAACATGCATAGAAAAATCTTCTCTTTACAACATAATATGAAGAAAGACTAACTTTTATGAAGAATGGAAAAGTCTAAAAGAGATAGTCCAATTTATAAAAGCTAACAGTCAACACAAAAGCTTAACAACATGAAAATTAACAACCCATACTATAAAATTAGGATTAACACAATGCTTTAATCATGAAAGAAAGAAAAATAAGAAGCCTAACAAAGGCTATATCATGCACTATTTCAAAGATCTCTTATAAATACTTCATACTTCAAACAAATGAACATAAAAACAAAGGTTGGATGCCAATATAATTTTAGTACAAACTTTAAAAGTATAACATGCCAGAGAAATAACAGTGTTTTGTAACACCTTCTACTTCTAAAAATAAGAACTCCCTACTAGATCTATCTTCAAAAGAAAATAGTTCTTGAAGAAAATTCTTCTAATGCTTAAAACAAGTCACCACCTTCCATTTATAGCAAACAAAAGAGAGCACCACTATAAAAAAATTTGGAAACTAAAACTGCTAGATGCCCTAGCCTACTAGCTCATGATCTGATGTTGGATCTTGATTAGATCACAGTAATCTTTGCTCATTAAGTCAAAACTACAACATTAATGGTTCTTCAGATATTTAGCAAAGATAACTATCAAAGAATGATTAGATTGTAAAAATGCATCCTAGAAAAAATATAATTGGTCAATATTGAGGTTAATGATGTTCACTCAAAGGCTCCACTCCAAAAGAAAAACACACACCAAATTCTAATAGACACCACTCCAAGGGATCACTCTACAAAAAGAACAAACTGCTCGAAGCAAAAGATGACGTGTCGAGCAAGTGAGGACTTCTATCATTGTGATAATAGCTTTAGAGGGAAACTCTGCCTAGATAACACATGTAGTACAAAAAGTTGTGCAACCATTAAGTGGTGCATTGCATGCTTTTGGGAGAAACTTTGTTTATTTGAGCATGAATCAATCCGAAGCCAAAAAAGAGAGGGACAAAAACTAAAAAAGACTAAGGAAAAAATTGCTTTACAACTAACAAAGTCACAACAAAAATGAACAATCCTTAGTTATTCAACTTCCACATCGATGTGGCGACATCCTAGCAATGAACTTGTAACAAATTAATGCAAAAAATGTAAAAATCCTCCTAGAATGCAAGCATGCAAATGCAAGGTTTTTGGTTGCGGTTTGCAAAAAACAGTCACACAAAATGATTTCAATTTTTTCTTTTTTTTAATAACAAGTAACACACCCGTGGTATACTATGAGCGCATTATAGGCTCAATGTGGCTGAGCCTTAGGCTCGGTCACACCAAGCCATAGTGCGAGTGCATTATAACGTGCTCACATTATAATGCACTTGAGTTATGGCCTATCAATTTTTTTTTAAAATTTTGGCGACAATTTGGCCCCCCATCTTTTTGCACCTACTATAATATTATAGAAAATAAAATCATCAAGGTAAACTATAGTTAAACCTCTATAGATATTGACAAAACCAAACACCCATTCATGAACAAAGTTATTCTAGGCACAAATAGTACTCAAGATGTCCATAAAGAAATACAAGGACATTCACGAGAGTAAATGGCAATTACAATACCACTATATTGTCTTATGAAGGACAATACAAAGAAAAATTAATGATGAAACTTAGTAAGGGTTATTGTTCATCCAAACCCAATGCATATGAGGAGGATAAGTAATGATAGTATGCACATGGTAGATGGTGGAAAAAAATAGAAGAATGTAAGCCTCTAAAGTATAGTAAGATAGAGGCATGAAATTTGCAAGGTAATTAATGGAAAATTATGAAAGAAGGTATTGAAACTAAAGGAAAACACATAGAAAACCTTCACGAGAAGAGATCAGTCATAATAAATGAGAAAGGATAAGATACTAAGGATCAACAGGGCAACTATGCTAATACTAAGTAAGATGACCAAGTCATGAAAGCAACAAGTCTTGTGTCTTGAAGACCATGAAAAGAAAATTACATAGTGTTCAATTTATGAAAAAACATACATGGAAGGAAAAATTTAAAATCTTGTGAAAGTTAGAGAAAGAATGCATCCCCTACTCACCAATCTATCCCAGTCATCTCGTGAAAACTATCTTGCAAATGTGTAAACTATGTAGCCTCTTTTGAAGCAACCACAAGACAATCATAAATGATAGAGACATGTTTAGTTTGGTATTCATGCTCTAAACTATAGTGGAAAAAAATAAAATCAACATACCTACAATGTACAATGAAAAGAGTGAATGTGAAGAGGATATTTATAGGTCCACTAGTAACCCTTCGCAAAAGATACAAGGGAGAGTCACAAAGAATCATGAATGCACAAAGATCTAAGAAGATAATTTAAGGAATTTTGACATCAAGAAATAGTCAAGTGTCTAATTTGATAGTGTTTTATGGGTTCACAGTGATCATACTATTAAAAAATGATAGTTCAAATGAATGGTGAAGATACTAAGATGACATAACTTGAAGATAATAATACCTGAAAAATCCTAAGATGAAGATACTTTCCAATATTATCTAGGTTCAAGAGGATTGTTTGATAGTGAGTAGATGATAAGGTTTTGGGGTAATAAACTATTTAAGTCATTTCATTTTATTTATGTCTCACTATCAAAGACAAAAGGAAAATTTATAGCATGATAGGATTATAGGAATTGATTTTTAAAACACTCACAAGCATTTCCTTGAAGTGTCTTCATTATAATTTTCATTAAAATTTATTCGAAAACCTTGATACTATCAGTATTCAAGACCATGTGATTTCTTGTGATTTTCAAGTTTGAAGAAGATGAAAGTGGCATTGTCATGTGGAATAAGACAATGACAGAACACCTACAAGGAGTGATAGTGTTTAAATGAGAATAAAGTGAGTTGTAGATGGTATTATGTAGAAAATGAATTAATGAAGAGTTCTATGAGATATGCATGCCATATAACACAATTATTATATCATGACAACTCAAATGAGAAGAACACAATCAAAAGTTTTAAGCGATAGTCCTTGCAAAGTGAAAATATCCTTGGAAAATACAATTCTAATCACAATTTCAACAAAAATGAGAATTTTTAGTGTCATATAGATCTCAAACATAAATGCTAGAGAAACAAAGATATGTGAAAAAATATAAAGAGGAAAAGAAAAAGGTGTCTTGAACTAGATAGTAAAAAAGGATTGTGATGACAATACATAAATTTCTTAAATGAGATTCTAGGATCTCTTCTAAATAGTAGTGATAGTGGTATAAGTCTCCATGTATTTGTAAGACCTATAAGTCTTCATGATAGGGATTCATAGAAGCTAGTCACCATAGTCAAAGTAGAAAATCATAGTTAAATCATCATCCATAAGAACAATGACCTTGGTCTTTACTTTTAAATTGGTCTTCATAAGGGAATATGCAATAATTTTAAATACCATAAGGGTAGACCTATGTTAAGTATATAGGTAAGGTGGAGAGTGTTTGAGAGGAAAAATTATTTGATAGTATATAAATAGAGTGATATAGTGTTTTTATACAAGGATAAAGAAGAATTCTAATGTAAGGTAAGTTGTGAAGAGGATAGTGTAGGATTAACAAAGTTATACTTGGAAACTAAATAAGTCACCTAAATGATAAACTTGATCTTCATAAGGATAAAGGTTTATATATTTTGTACAAACAATTTATGAAAAATGTATTCAATGAAAGTGACAGGGGTAGTGTTATAAAACAATGTGGATTGTTGTCTTCATAGTAGACATTATTATACCCAACATTTATGAGAATGAAAGGATAGTAAATATTGCATGCTAAGGAAAACAATAGGAAAATCCACAAAAGGATATGACATCCCTTAATGGAGGTTTTCATACATTGTGGAAAGGTTAACAAGATGAAAGTTACAAAAGCATAAAGAGTTCATTTTCTCATAGTGGAAAAGTTTCACAAGATGACAAAGTTATAAGAGGCTCATAGTAAAATGATAATAAGGTCAAAAATTAGAAATTATTTATAAAAAATCCCAACTAGAAAAAAAATTAATATGAAAATATTTCATGAGGATAATTTTTTGGGATCTGAGATTAAATAGAATGAATGACAATCATAAGGATGAGTGATAGAGTAGGAACAATGCACATGATGGTTGGAATGGGTTGAGGAGATAAAGAGAAGAAATAAATTTTAAATTGATATAGATTCAACCAATAAACATCTATGGAGGTGACGACAAGGTTAAAGAATTAAATATATAAACTCATCAAATTCAATTTGAATTTTTGAAAATGAAGGAAGAAGAAAACATTGCCACATTTATACTTTGGGTTGACGAGGTTGTCAAATATATTAGAGGTCTTGGTGAAGAAGGGTATGTGCGAGGATCATGATGGGCCAAAAGTGGCAATATGATGGGTATGTGGTTGATGACTATTTTTTACCCAAAATTGATGAAACAAAAAGTGTTTTTTTAAGGAGATTCTTAGTTTTCCACGATATAAATTATTATATACTTTGAATTTAATAAGTAATTATTCATTTTCTATTCAAATTATGACTAAAGTCTAATTAATAGGCTGATTGAAAAACATTTGTAACTTTCAAAGCGGTATCACATTTTTTCAATCCCAAAAATACATTGCATTCTATGCTTTGCATGCTACAGGATTAAAAAGAAAAATAAATTTCATGAAGTTTTGAACAAGTTAAGGTGAGTGGACATACGAGTTTTCATATTTTTTAAAAGTTGTAATAAAAAATTCATAATGAATTATTTACTTGAAAAAATATTACAAAAAATATGCATCACATCGAGACATGAGTCCTCGACTTATATCTAAAATATTATAAAAAAATATCGTCATTTTATTGTTGTTAGGGTGGTTAGATAGACACCTACTTATTTTTTCTTTTGAAATTTAAGTACCACTACATTTGGAATTTTTAAATTTTCACCAAATAGATTTTTAAACAAACCTAGTAGTTTAGAAAATACACTTTATTTGCTATAGATTCTATTCTTACATATTTTGAGGAAAATAATATAGATAGCTTATTCAAATTTTACGTCAAGTTGCCTAACTCTAATTTTTTTCTAAATTTTTGCCACTTAAAAAGGGCTTATTTTTCCATGATGATCTTGCACATGCATAGAGACTAAAAAAAAAAGTATAATCCTAAAAAAGGTACTTAGATATCTTCATAGAAGGTTTGATTCTAAAGTTTCTACTTTTGAAGAGGATAAAGATCCAAATTCTCTAAAAATGGATGAATTACATGGAATTTTGATTGTCTATGAAATGAGGTTTGATAGAGAAAATTCTACAAGGAAAGAGGCAACATTCAAAGCATCTAAGAAGTAGGTTGATCTAGATTTTGATGTTGGGTCAGATATGGAGGAAAAAAATGGTTAGAAAGTTACAAAGAGTTTCTAAAATATAAAGGTAAGCTACCTTTCAAATGTATTAATTGTGGTGAAGAAGGAAAATTTATGGCTAAGTTTTGTTACAAAGACTCTAATAATGTTGAGAAAAGGTATGGAAATAGGTCATCATTGAAAGGAAATAAATTTTAGAGGAAACACACTTTTTTATTCGTTAATGAATAAGGCTACTCACCTGATGAAGATGATCAAAGAATCTCTAGAGATCAAAGAGGGAAGGTTAAATTCAAGGTTCTGGAAACTATTGAAGATGGTAAAAAGATGAATTATGGGAATAATAATGATGAGGTAGATATTGTGGAAGATTTTCTCTACACTGGAAAAGGGATTAAGAGACTAAAGAATTTTTGTTTTGAGGAAGTGAAGGCTAAGGAAAATCTACCTCAGAATCTTGAGAAGGAGAAGAAGAAGACCATTGACCTGAGGACTCAAGTATAAGAAGCAAAAAGGTTTGAATATTTTTTTACTAAGATGTTGTTGTCTAGAGACAAGGACTGTGAACAACTTGAAGAAGAAATTGTGTCACTAAGGAAAGGTCTTGATAAACTAAATCATTAGCTTAAGATGAAGTTTGGGAAGAGTATTGTGATCTTGGATCATATTATTGATAGCTAGAGTTCTCCGCATATCAAAACCAATATTGGTTTGGTAAATGGGCAGAACAAAGTGATAGAGAAGCATGTGAAGCCAACTAAGGATAATCTTGAAGAGACTAGTTCAAAAAATTGTAAATTTTGAATAAAGTACAACAACCGATGATGGAAGAGTGTATAGTAATGGTTTCATCCAATTACAACTTGGAAGAATAGAAGATCTAGAAGACAAGTTTCAAGAGGACAATGATACAATACTAGGTTTAATCATTCCTTGTCTGATTATTGTTTTAATTACAACCATTTTGGTCATAAGGTTGTGGATTGTAGAAGGGCTATCATAAGAAGAAATAACTTTGTTAGCAATAATGCATTTTCACCTTTATACAATTTCAATAACGTCTATCACAAGTGAAACAATTTTGGACACATTTCTAAAAATTGTAGAAGCAATTTTGTGTCTCCTTTATTGAAAAAAAAATTAAAGGGTTAGGATTCTAGAGTTTTGAATCAAATAAAATTTGGAGCATGAAACCAGAAGAGAAAGGGTTAGAGAAATCCACATAACTCATACTGCACTACATGCTCAAAAGGGGAGGAATCTATAGATCATTGATAGTGTATCTTCAAGTCAGATGACCAAAGACAAAAGTAAGTTCATGAATTTAAAGAAATTTTATGGAGGATCTATAACTCTCAGAAATAAAATTCAATTTCGAAGATCATGGATAAAGGTACTTTGAGTCTTGATGGAGGTATGTTAAAAACTCATGATGTTCTATATGTTGAAGGATTAAAGCATAATATTTTGAGTGTCATTCAAATGTGTGATAAAGGTTACAAGCTCTCTTTCAGTGCTATAGGTTGTGAAATCCAAAAATCCAATACTAGAGAGTTGATCGTGGAAGTAGGACTGACAATGATATATATCATCTCAATGAGTTGAATGGATAAAAATTCTTTGCTATATAGAGAGAAGAAAGTTGGCTCTGGCATATAGAAGATTGGGACACATCAATTGTGATGATATTATGAAGATCAACTCAAAAGGAATGGTTAGAGACATGCAAAAGATTAAGAAATCCCAATCTACTAGTTGTAAACCATGTCATGAGAGAAAATAGACAAAGACCAAATTTTCTTCTAAGAAATATTCTACAACAAATCCTTTGGATTTGATCTATACGGATCTATGTAGGGGCTAATGCAAGAAGTTGGGTCCACAAAAAGCTCAAAAAGTGGAACTATTTTTTCTATTTTTTAGAATTTATCACACTTGGACTAAAAATTTGAAGCACTTACAAAATGAATCCTAAAAAAGGTTACTGATATGAAATTTAGTATTTTGAATCTAGTTTCCAAATATGTAATTTATTCTAATACCCAAATGATAAAAATTAAATTTTAAGAGGTGTGTATAAAAAACACTTTTAAAAGACACATTTTTTTACCATACCATGAACGTGTATGGGTCCACCACTTTTTGACCTAAACAAAGGTATTTTTCTAATTGCTTTTAGGGAAAGATATGTAACTACCTAAAGATTGACAAAGATAGTTTTGGTAATTTTTACATTGAGAAGTTTAAAGAATTCAAGGCATTGGTTGAGAATGAAACTAGAAGAAAAATCAAAGTTTTGAGATTAGATGTGACGTAGAGTTCAATTTTGACTGGTATGGTGAATTCTATAAGGAACATGGGATTTGGAGGAAATTTTATGCACCTAGGACTTCACAGCAGAATGAAGTTGCTAAAAGAAAGAACCCGACTATTCAAGAGAAGGCCAAAATAATGTTAAGTCAAGTTAAAGATTACCAAATATATATTGGAGAGAAGTAGTTTAGACTACAATATATATCTTAAATAGAGTTCAACTTAGACCAATTCCTAATAAAACACCATATGGGTTATGGAGTGGAATATTGGCTTCAACTAGAAATCTTAGGATATTTGGAAGCAAATGCTACATCAAAAAAGATGAAGAACATTTGGGTAAGTTTGTTCCAGATTTAATGACGGTATTTTTCTTGGTTATTCTATGACAAGAAAAGCATATACATGTTACAACAAAAGGCTGAAGAGGATTGTGGAAAGTTTCAATGTAAGAGTTGATGAAAGAATACAATATATAGATATTTTGAAAGTGGAAGATAATGAAGATCCAATTTGTAGTAGTGATGAAGACTCAAAAGTTGACTCTGAGTTCTTGGATTGTTATAAAAACTCTAGCTAGGTATGTTTAGAAGAATCATTTTGAAGATCAGACTATAGGAGAGAAGGATAGTGGTGTTCAAACCTAGAGAAGACTTGAGAAGAGAAATGAGAAAGTACATTCTATATTACTATCAAAAATTGAACCAAGGTCCTATATATATAGAATCAAGCAAAGAGAAAACTTAGATAGAAGCCATGGATAAGGAATTGGCTCAAATTAAGAAAAATGAAACTTGGGATCTGGTTCCAAGACTTAAGGGAAATAATGTTATTGGTACCAAATGGCTCTTCAAAAACAAGGTAATTGAAGATGGAGAAGTGGTATGGAACAAGTAAAAATTTATGTGTTAAGGATATGTTCAGGTTGAAGGAATTGACTTTGAGGAGACACTCTGATAACAAGACTGTAAGCAATCAAATTATTTTTGGCTCTTTCAACATTCAAGAATTTTAAGGAATATTATATGGATGTGAAGTCAACATTTCTAAATGGACAGTTAGAAGAAGTCTACATTGAGAAATCAGAAAGGTTTCAATGTTCAAATAATCTAGATTTTGTGTGTAGGCTAAAGAAGGCTCTTTAAGGACTCAAAAAAGCTCCTAAAGGTTGGTATTCCAAGTTGGATAGGTATCTACAACAACAAGGGTTATAGAGAGGTAGTGTGGATAGTAATCTATACATAAAAGTAGAAGGTGATCAACTGTTGATTCTTGTTGTCTATATTGATGACATTATCTTTGGTAGAAGTAGTGATGACATGTGAAAGGTTTTACAAAATGCAATGTAGAGTGAGTTTGAGATGTCAATGCTTGGTAAATTTTATTTCTTTCTTGGTTTATATATTACTTAATTAGGCAAAGGAATATTCATTTCTCAAAACAAGTATATGAAGAAAATGTTAAGTAAATTCAAGACGAAGAATGAAAACTAATGAGTACACCTATGGTTACTAGATGTAAGTTGAATAAACATAATGAATTTGCATCCGTATACTAGACCTTATATAGATCTATGAGTTTTAGTTTGTTGTATGTGACTGCATCTAGACTAGATATAATGCAATTTGTTGGGATGGTGGATAGATTTTAGGTAGTACCTAAGAAAATTCATGTCAAAGCAATAAAGAGGATATTCAAATATCTGAAGGCTATAATGAATTTTGGTTTGTGGTATCCCAAGAGTTAAAATTTCATTATGACTACATACACAGATGCAGATTGGGTAGGAAACATAAATGATCAAAAGAGTACAAGTGGTGAAGCTTTCTTTCTTGATGAAAATCTTGTATCCTAGTTAAGAAAGAAACATGATTCAATTTCTTTATCTACAACATAAGCATAATATATTGCAACACCCTCATGCCGCACTCAGGTATTATGGATGAAGAAAAATATGAGGGCGATGAAGATTGATTTTGATGAATCCATAAATCCATTCTTTGTG
>VDFB02163561.1:0-20376 GCA_007258455.2 Sequoia sempervirens
CTGTTGCAATCTCTGGAGGGAACAAGGAAGCTCTGCACCGACTTCCCCGTGACCTATGACTCCACCTTTTCGAGGATCGAGGCTATCCTTTAGTTGCTAGAAGCCACGTGGGAAAAGGAGCTTGCATTTAAGAAGGACGATCACTGGCTGATGGATGTGTGGCAATGAGACTTTGACAATCGGAGGGAAAGACTAGAACAAATCATGAGCAAGGTGGATTTGGACATTGAATTGATCAAGGAAATCAGGGCAGAATGTGCTCGGTACCATAAGATGATGATAGAGTACGACATGCCCATAGTGCAAATGGATCCGAAGAAGATAAAGCCCTACTTCCAAAAAAAGATAGAGGACGTGATGTCTAGTGAAATCACGATTGAGTTCATGAGTTTTGCTGCCCGTGCCTTCAATCAATCAGAGCTATTTAGGGATCAAAGCTCAAAATATGATGAAGATTGGAAAAGGCTGGAAGATAACACAAAAGAATGGAGCTACTAGGTGTTGCGATATGAAATCATTGAAATAGACAAGCTCCAGGTGGTTATCCTCAAGTTCATAGAATACATAGCTTCTAAAAGGCAGGAGGACAGCCTCGTCAAGGATGAAGAACTCCTTGAAGAGTAGCTATAGTGAAACAACAATTGGCTAAAAGACAAAAGTGCTACAGTGTCGTCAGTAGAGGACGAAATAGGGAAAAGAAAAAATACAATTTTAAATTATGATATATTGGGGGGTAGGTGAACCCTATTTTGTAATGAAATCTTGGCCAATAATAAGAATTGATCTTGGCTATTCATTGTGATCTTTGGGCACTATAAATAGGGCTCTCATCTAATTTTGCAAAGGGAGTTGAGTTGTTGTAAAGACATGCTGCAGAAATTTATAAAGAAAAGACATTGACTTGGTGAATTTTCTGAGTTTCTCACATGTTGCTTGATTCAATCTCCATTGTTAGATGTTTAACTTAGGTTTTATTGTTGTTCTAGTTAGCCATTTTCTTGCTTTGGTAGATTTTAGGAATGCTGTCCTGTGATCGTAAAAATTCCTGTTGTGTTGATGACTTCTCAGTCCATACTTTTTGTTGTTTGTTGATGGTAGATAGTTGTGTAAAGTTAGTCTGAGCTTGAATTCAAAGCTGCTCCAAAACTTTTATCTTTGTTCATGCATGTACATGGTGAATGAAAGACAAAACATTTGTAGACCTTAGAAGATAGCACAAGTCTGATAATGCGGAGATTTCTCGGTTAAGTGGAATATTGTTTCTAAACGAAGCTGTCCATTGCAGGAACTCCATTGTCACTGTTCATAATTAGTTGCAGATTTAGGAACTCCCTCTCTTCCTTGCCTTTTTCCTTTTTTTTTTATGACTGACCTATGCTAAGGTTCATTGCACATTGTAAAGCCAAATCTAATGACAAAATGGAGTCCAAGACTACTGTTTGAACCTATAGCTAATGCATAACAACTCTCATATCCCAAGAACTCCATTTCAAGATCCAACTTCCCATGCTCTGTAATCCCTGCATAAGACCGCCTTGTGATTCTAGCAAATCACATCAATCAATTGAGATATTCCAAGCAATGTCAAGACCTAATATTAGAGACCTTGGGATAGTGTTCTACAATATGATTATGGAATATTGTCTTCAAGAGAGGTAGTGCACCTTACGCGACCGCTTTGTTGAGAAGTGATAAACACACCATCAAATCAGTGGATTCTATTTACAATATGTGTAGCACAAGAAACAACCAAACTCCAAAATTTATTATGTAAACTTTTAAAATGCAACATACAACGAGCCATCTCTAAAAGAGTTCTATTCATTCGTTCAGCCACCCCATTTTGTTAAGGGGTATGAGGAGTTGTTCTTTGCATTTTAATACCACAACTTTCACAAAATGATTCAAATGCATAATTGCAATATTCACCCCCATTATCCGTTCTTAAGCATTTAATTCTTTTCCCACTTTGATTTTCAACTAATGCCTTAAACTTCTGAAAAACTTCAAATACTTCATTTTTCCTTTCAAGAAAATAAACCCATACTCTCCTGCTATAATCATCAATAAAAGTGAGAAGGCACCTGGAACCTGAAAGTGAAGGATAGCCTGGTTCACATAAATCACTATGAATGAGTTGCAGCGGATGATTAGCTCTCCATGCTTTACCTAAATCAAAAGGATCTCGATGATGTTTTCCTAACACACATCCTTCACAAACACCTTCAGAAGCTGAAATTTTTGTTAATCCTCTAACCATATCCATTCTAATCATGTCTTGTAATTTTCTATAATTTATATGTCCAAGTCTAGCATGCCAAAGTTTTGACATATAATCAATCTGAGCAATGAAAGCATGAGAGATTGTGTATTCATCATCAACAAACCCCACAAATTTAAATAAACTCTCTTCATGATCAACTCTACCAATAGCAATTATACTGCTTGGGTCTTTCTTATTTCTAACAATAACTTGATCAGCAGTGATAACAAAATCATATCCAGCTTGAACTATTTTATATACTGAAATAAGATTTACCCCTAATCCTTCAACCAATAAAATATTTTTCAAAGACCCATTTGTTACATTAACAGTCCCTGTTCCCAAAACTGGAAGTTTCATTTTATTGCCAATAGTAATTTCTTGATCTAAATTCTTCCCTTCATAAAAATCAATAAACAAAGATCTATCCCCAGTCATGTGAGATGATGCCTTTGCATCTAAAATCCATTCTTTATTAGAATCTAAATCAAAGTATCCCCCCTTAACATTAGATTTACTCTCGGGTGTAGCAATTACCTCCTCATTTGATTTCTCTTGCCTTTTTAAGGAGATTGCTACGAAGCTATGTTTATCTTTCTTTCCATCCTTAAACATTTCTTGCTTGGGCTTAAATTGTTGCCTTTCATTGTCCCTCTTCTTCAAACAAAATTTCTCCATGTGATTCTCACCTCCACAATACCTACAAACAATGGGTTTTCTTCCAACTTGCTTTTCTGCACCATCATTTCTAGAAAAATGGTTAGAACCTTCATTATTTCAAAATTTATTATTTCTTTTCCAATTCTTCTTTCCATCATTTCTAAAAAAATTACTTTTCGCTGCATATGCATGATTCTTTTTAATATATCCTTCTTTAATAAGTTGAACTTCTTCATCTAAAATAGACTTGCAAAATTGATCAAAAGTTTGTTGGGGGTATTGGGATTTAGTTGAAGAACCCTTTTCCTTGATTCCTTAAATACCTTGTATGGCTGGGGAAGCTTACTTTCAACCATTGCAATTAACTAAAAATATTTTTTTGCATATTCAACACCTATTTTTTTTAGCTGAGCATTTAAAAAAGTAACTTCATTGAAGTAATCAAACATTTTTTCAAAATCAGATGGATCTAAATTCATCAATTTTTCTTCTATACTAAACATGCTAGCAATGTCTGCATCTTTATAATCCTTTTCTAAATTCTCCCACAACTCTATTGGATTATCAACATCAAAAAATCTTCTATTTAGATTGGGGCTCAAAGCTTTACCAATAATACCTCTAGCTTGCTCCAACTTGCATTTCCACAACTCCTTTTCTCTATCATTTTGTTGAGGTTCCCCAATTTCTTTATTCACTATCCTCCATAAAGCCTTCTCTCTTAGAGCATTCTTGACTACAATCTTCTAATCTGCAAAACCACTTCCATCAAAGATAGGCAAAACTTCATTTGAGGAACCCATGTTAGCAAAAAATTAGCCTTTAAATAAATCTAGCAATACTCTAGCAATATAACAGCCCTGCAACCAAATATCAATCCAATAATATATTTTCCTACAGCAAATCCCTCTAGCAATATTTTTCTAGCTCTGATACCATGTAAAAACATGCCCAAATAAATATAATTATGAAATAACAGTCATAAACAGGACAAAAACAAGGCAAAACAGAGCATAAAAACAAAGAGAACAGCTGAAGATATAACTGTCTAACTTATATTCCAAACAATCCAACAATTTACAACTGCAGTGCTGTTTGCAATGACCAGCTTCATATTTATAGCGGAGCTTGGAAACTTCTAGTAATCTAGAGACTTCTATAGCTGGAATGTTCTTTTTATGAACAACTTCTAGCTATGATATTGCTATCGATTCAACTGTAGCGTTTCTGAACAAACTCATTGGATCTGTAATATGAGTAGTGGTTCAACAAGAACCTATCTCTCATTATATCGAATGGTCCACTTACCACTCATTGCATCTAGGTGATGCTCACAAAGGTGAAGCACTGGTCTGTCCTGCGAGGTCACCCATCCTGAAGATCGCTTCCAAATAAACGCTTAACTTCAGGTTTTCCAAGGTTAAGCCCGCCAGCTTTGAGTTGTTACCCATTTGCAAAAACTCTTCAAGAAGTAAGCAGCCTTTATGAACTATCTTCATAATAGAGCCCCTTTAGCTCATCAATTGATAGTAGAGGTATTTTTCCACGTTGTGTCAAATTATGATACCGCTATCGTGATTCAACTCGCGGTAGCTTCGAAATAAACTCATTGACTCCATGTTTCTTGGCGAGAGTGGTTCAACAAGAACCCATCTCTCATGATATCGAATGGTCCACTTAGCACTATTGTATCTAGGTGATGCTCTACGAGGTGGCATCGGGTCCGGGTCCTCGAGGTCACCTATCCCAAGATCGCCTCCAGCCAAGCCGCTGTGCTACCCCATTTTAAACCTCTCTGCTAAGCGCTTAACCTCGTGAGCTCAAGAGGAATCCATGAAAAAATACTTGAGTTTATACCTGAATTCAGGTCAAATGGATGAGATCTCAGGTAGTCAAGATGAAGCCATAGCAGAGAAATATCGCAACCATCTTTGGGCACCCCTAACAAGTATGTAATTGTACAACCGATGGATATGTCATAAAAGGAATTGAAACACCTGCCTTTGGTTTGCGCTAGGATGTCTCGGAATCCCTTTGATTCCTGCATTCACAAAATGTACCTTACATTTGTGGTGTAGTAGGAATTTCAAAATTTAAATATCAATAAGAAATGAGAATATGGTGAAAGGGCAAGCATACCAAAGATTTAAGATCTTGGGGATGCCAAACACGACGAGGATGGCTCTGTTCATCTGCCATTTCTCTTCCCAAGTCCCAAAGGTGGTCATGCATTTTCAAAGCAGACGGCCTGTCTACGCTAGAGTCCCACTTATATTCTAGGCTATCCTCAACAAGACATTTTTCTTCTATTGTTTCCAAAATGCTTTTTTCCCACTTATATTCTAGCCCAAGTAGATACCATCCTTCAACTTCCTCAACAAGACATTTCTCTTTTAGTGTTTCCAAAGCATGGCGAGCTCTCCATCCAGATTCCTTCCATATGGTCATGGCGTTGGTAACAGATTCTCCAGTGAAAAAGCAAGCTATATCCATGAAATCTGTCTTTCTACATTATCCAATGTATCGATGCTTATCTTCAATTTCTGCTTTATATTTCTGGGAACAGTCTCTTTGACTTTTTCCAATTCATTTTGCCATTACCACCGGGGTCTACGATAAACATGCCGGCCCAGAACTATAAGAGACAGAGGTAATCCCCCACAGTAGTTAACAAAGGCCTCACCTAGATCTTCGTATCCGCTATCTGCAATGGCTTTTTTGAATGCGTGCCAACAAAACAGCCGTCTCCCATCTTCTCTATCCAATCCTTTTAGATGATAACCAATGTCAATTCCTGCACTTACAAAAACCCCTACATCACGGGTTGTAATAATTATTAGATATTTAACATTACCATGCTTATTTAATATATCCATAGGTAATAGAGCACCAAACTGCTCCACATGATCAATGTCATCTAAAACAATTAGGAAACTGGTAGAGTTGTTCCTTTCGAAACGATTCCTCAGAAAGCTTGTCCCTTCCACACTACTTAGACAACTGTGATTATGTTAACCAAAGATATCTTTCAGGAGTTTTTTTTGCAATGAAGGTAATTTACCACTGGCATAGGCTTCCCACACGTTAGGCAGAAAACTTGCGCTTGTGTATTCTGATCTCTTTCGGTTGAACAACTCTATGGAGAGAGTTGTCTTGCCAACCCCACCCATACCAAAAATGCCAGCGACATTAGCTTTCTTTTTTGCTGCTCTCTTCATTCCACAGTGCCATTCAAAATCTTTTATAAGCTTATGAAGTCCGACTGGATATTTGGCAACATGTAAACACCCAGTCCTTCGTACTTCTATTTCCACAGCGGATACTATGTCTTTGCAGTCACTAACACTGCAAGAGAAAGGGGAATTTGATGAGAATGAAATTTTCTTCATTGTGCTTAACCTGTTTTGCTAGAAGAAAATATAGAAGTTGAGTTGCCAAATAGATTGAAAACGGGGAGAAAGCTTACTCTGAATTTTTGAATACGTGGCCTGCGATGTATGAAACTTTTTGAAGGGCTTCTTTCCACTCCTTAATCTCGTCCAGATACCTGCCCTTCTCACCATAATTAAGGAATGCCTCAGCATATACTCCCTTTTCGATGTAGCAGAGTTCCCATGGCTCCACTTGGTAAAACACAGGAATAATCTTGGCCTTACTTTGTAACATAAGAACCAGCTCACGCAGACACCAATCTGACTCTACATATTTTTTTGAAAAAATAGCGATATGCACTGAAGCAGATGTAATCGCAGTCTCGATGGTTGAAATAAATGAAACTCCATGCTCCTTCTCTTCTGAATCAAGAAATACCGATATGCATAGTGCCTTAAGAGAGTTGTAAAGCTGAGTAGCCAGAGTGAGTTTGACATCGGGGCCTCTGTGGTTGATAAACACATCAAACACTCTGGAAGATTCTTCTACTTTTCTCCTCTTGTTGGGAGGCTCAATTCCAGAGAAAGCATTTTGTTGGTGTGATGAGGATGTAGAAGCCATAAATGCAGGGATAGGGTTGAAACAAAGAGCTAAGCAAATCTCGCAAATGATGGATATGTTTTGAGGAAGAATGGGGTGAATCGGATCAGATCAGGGTCTGCATATAAAACAGATACGTCCGTTTATGTGTTTCTATCGGCCTAAATCAGGCTTCTTTCTTGATATGTTTTGAGGAAAGGATGGGGAAATGAACGAAACCATTCCCTGTTTGTTTCTTCCTGGAAATAAGTAGGAAAATGTGGAGGAGGACCAAGACGTTTTGCCAAAGAGTCTCTCGAGAAGTTTGATCCACCCTCCTTCCTCGAAAGGACGGGGAAAGAAAATAATAGAAAGGGGATGAATTTTTTATTTAAAGAAAAATGGAAGCCGTATGAAAGTGTGATAAGAAATCAAAGGTTGGTATTCCTTGTTCACATCTACATTGCCAAATAACGCGCCGACTTCATAATTGCGCCCTGCCATCAATAAGACAACTAGTTGAATGGAGCATTGTAACGAAATAAATGACTCACATCAATAATCTAAACTGATTGGGCAAATGCGATTCAATTATCTAAAATAATTTAGATTAACTAGAGTTGGATTGGGTGATAATTATGAAGATTAAATATGATAAATTAAGATATTTAGTTTTAAGAATATTGATAGGAATTAATGTTGACATGTGTTACAATTGTTTTTTATGGTATATAAATTTACTTTTCATTCAATTTACTGATATTCAATAGATTTTAGTAGACACTCTTAATTGTACATTTTTAAGTTTGACTCCTACATCATGTCGATATGATTGAAGGCAATTCAATATAAATTGGTGGTCTCACAAAAAATGTTCTAGGCCTAATAAAAGTAGTTTTTGAAAAGGTGTCAGAATCTTACATCATAATGTTTGTATTTATTTTGGTTGCTATTATTATTTTAGTTATTTTAGCCTCATATGAGAAATATGTCATCCTATATGCTGGCTATCTTGTAATGTGTGTAAAAAGTTGAAAGACCATCTAATGGCATTATGATAAGTGTGAGAATTTTATGATGTTGTAAGACGGGTATTACAATTCCTTGCATGGAAGTTTGGGCACCATGCTTCTTTTGGGATGGTACATGGATTTCTAAAAACCATTGTATGATTTTCTATCTATGCTTCATTTATTTACTGGATGCTTGGGATGGAGTATGCATAGTGTGTTTAATAAGTGTCATTATGTTTTCATAATTATTCTAGATTTACATGTTGGTGATACTCCTAAAAGAGAATGTGCATGCCTATTATATTGGAATTGATATTATTACTGATGTAACCAATTGGTTTTATCCTCACAATATTGGATGCTATTTTCTAAAATGGTTTTCCCCTAATACATCATTGTATTATGGTAAAAAAATGTTTTAATTTATCTCTTGCAACTATATGATCAATTTTATTCTAAAACATTTAACTCTTAAATTAGTGTAGAAGCATTTTTGCACCCATATTTCTCTTTATTTTAGTATCAAATCCAAATCATGTTAGGTCCTAGGTGTTTTGCTGGGGCAAGGATTTTGGACTAATATTGTTTCTTTGAGTAGGAGCATGCACAAAAGTAGATCTTATAGGAAAGGAAATCAAGAGTAGAAATGGAGATTTAATGGTACAAACTTTGAGCTACTAGTTAAGATGAAGATTTACTCATGATCAAGATCATTAGGTAAAAATATTAAAAATATAAACCAATTTCAATGTTGTTAGATGATTGGGATGTATTGGGAAAAAGGCAAGGATCCCCTACATTAGGGCTCTACTTAGCAAATTGAAAGTTATTAAACGTATGTGCATGCCACTACTCAAGCCCTCACAAAGTTGGGGAAAGTTGTACTCAGAATAAGACCCAAGTGTAAATAATATTTTATGCAAAAGAAGTCATACACTTTGTGGCGAAAGTGATAAATATTTTGTGGTTGAGCATCTAAGCAAGATCATCATAATTTTGACCTAGTTATATTCTATAGATGAAGATTGGAAGAAATGATTGATGGATGACCCTTCTATGTTATTTTCAAAATCATGGATAACTTGGTGATGACTATGATAAGCACTATAATGAAATTGGTGTCGATGAATTCATGGGTGCTTTGTTGAACACCTAGAATAATCGTAGATGGGGTGAATAAGTATTTTCTTTCAAACCTCCATTGAACATATGTTGTCATTGATGTTAAAGGTGTAATATTAGGGGTGTGATGTCAAATTTGTTTTCCAAAGGGTCAACAAATTAGTGAGAATTAAATGTAATAAATTTTTTCATGTCATGTTTGAGCATTTGAAATCAAGAAGCACTGTGACTAGTGGTGTGATCAATTGCAGAATGTTAATGTTGTCATTAATAAGAAAATGGTAGCTTGTGAATATTTTTTGTAGTATGTTTGTAATATCATCTTGTATCTATTATAGTTGTTGGAAGTAGTTTGGAAGTATTTGCGGTAGTTTTATATGGCTTGTTGCTCAAAATAAGAATATGTACTACATCAAACTATCATTGTTTTTCGCTTTGTATTCTACAACAATTGAATGTTATGGCTTGCGATTTGGACCTAAAGTAAGGCTACTCATGATATATCATATTCTAGAGTTTTAGAGGTTAAGATTCAGTAGATGAAAAGTTAGGAGTAACATAGTGGTGTCTATGTTGGATGGTTGGCTATGAATAATATTTCAAAGTTTTCACTAGAGAAGGGAAGCATGTGCCAACTAGAGGAAGCATGTGAAGATAAAATATGACTAGTTTAATATCATTGAAGGAAGAACATGACATCATCTAACATTGATAGTAACACAACTAATTTAGGATTGAGTTGACTATGAGTTTCATATTATTTTGAATTAAGGTTTATCCTTGGACAATAGGGCTCACTGTAGATGGTGTTAAAGGGTTCTAGGCCGGCATTTAGATGTTGTCAATATGTTGGAATAAATATATATTGTAAATATATAGTGAATGTGAAGTATGGCATGCAATTTTGCATGAAAGAATATGAAAAATAATGTGAGTAGAAAAGTGAAGTCAAGGATGTTGAGTGAAACTAAGGTAGCATTAAAGGGTGTGTTTTCCTATTGATTTAGGAGAAAAAATATATTCTTTGTAATGTTAAGGTATCTCAATCTAAGTTTCTACTCAATGACTATGTTATAGGGGATTGGTGTCTACTATACGTTGGTTCCTAAAAATCATAATTTCAAGAGATTGGTGTCTCTATTTAAGGTTGTAACTCCTATGGAATGGTGCCTAGAAAATCATTGTAATTCCTATATTATTTTGTGATGAAGGATTTGGACACTAGCTCTAAGCAACACTTCTCTCTATGGTTTTTCCCATTTTGGGTTTCTATTTAAATGTAGCGTTCTTTGTGTGGATGTGTGGATTTGTGTTGCTTTATTACTTTATTATTAAGAAATTCAATAATTACTTCTTTGATTTTTTGTAGTTAATGTCTAGATACATTATTAATGGTAATTAATGTTTGAAATTAAAATATACTAATTCACCCTCACCTCTTAGTATATCATTTTCCCTTCAATTGGTATCAAAGTAAGGTTCCTTGGAAGAATGTTAATATCTTGAGGTAGATTTCAGAAGGCACACTTACTAGTTCAAGGAGGTTTGTATTCAAATAAGGCACCATTTTTTTATGGATCCAATTATGTCTTTTGGATTGTATGGATGGAAGCATATTTGATGGCCCTAGGTATTAAGGTTTGGTAATCAGTTGTTGATGGTTATGAAATTCCTGATAGTCCCGCAAGAGATCAAGTTAGAAAGGAAGCTTGTGAGAATAATGCCAAGGCAAGAAATGGTATTTTGTGTATTTTATCTAACTTTGAGTTTGTGAGGATTATACATTGTAGGATCATGAATGAAGTGTGGGTTAAGTTACATAATATCTATGAGGGTGATGACAAGCTCAAACTATTGAACACACTAGAACACTCAGAGGGGGGCTGAATCATTATGCTTCAAAATTTAATCCCAATTAACGACTAATAATACCATTTAAGCATTCAAATACTTAATTAATAAAAGAAAGTAGATAAGCGCACAAACAAGAACATACTAGACACCATATTTACATGGAAAAATACACAAGGGAAAAACCATGATGAGTAATGTTGCTAGGAGCTATTGTCCTAATCCAGCCTCATAAGTAAATAACAAAACTACAACTTTGATTTAGGGTTGAACCCAACGAAGCTACTACTCTCTAAATTCATATAAGTTTTTTTGGGGATAAAACCCAAGGAAAATACTACTCCCTAATTGAAAGAAATAACAATTGAAATATGACTGACTTTATTGCTTCAACCATTGATAGTCATCAATCCTATACATTAGGTCTATAATAGATCTTGTCACACTCTACTCATGCACTCATACATCTTCACACACTTCCATGATAATATTCACATCTTTGATCTATATATATCATTTGTATGCTAGAAAAATATAAATTTAGTTAGCCATAAACAAGAGATTATGAAACTTCTAGCATGTTGGCCTACATCTTCATTGGTGGTATACAAAAATGATAAAACTGTATAGTCGTAAAACAACACCCCTTGCAATTTTACGTACATTCTTGTATCCGATTCCACTCCCTTAACATCTTGAGTAGGCTCATTTTAGTCCTTGCATCAGCCTTTTTTCCTCTCAGGATGCTTAAAGGCACCCCTTTTCAACAACTACTCTCACATGTCCCTTTACATAGAACTTTGTGACTTTCTTGTTCATGTCATTTTGTAGCGTGACGTGTTCAAACACTAGTGTGTCGTGCAGATGTCTGCGTGTCATGCCATCATCCTGTGATGTTTCAACACTCAAAAAACTATATGCAAGCATGTTTGCCACTTGTCTTCACCTTTTGTCAGTGGTAATGGTCTGGGATGCCTTCTAGCGACTGCAAAAGCTTCTTTTCCCTCATTAAATGATATTCTTTCAATTCATTTATCTCTCTAACTTCTAGCTTCACTCTATCATCTTGGCTTCTCCGTTTTCCCTCTTCACTCTCTTGTTGGTACATCCACCTCATTTGTTATCTAGTAGCTCCAAGATTTCATATTCTTACAAGAATCTCAAGACTTTGCAGCAGCCTTTGTAGCTCTCTTGGCTCTCACAACTCTCTCTCTTTTTTCCTTTCTTTGTCCATTTGGATTCCTTAAGCCTTGTAGCTCTATCTCATTCACTTCAAGCTTGCAAGAATCCTGGGATTCCATATCCCCTATCTACTACATCTCTACTTTGTGATACAGGTTCTCCTCCTCGAGCAGGGATTGCTTTTATAACCTACATTTTGTGATACAGGTTCTCCTTCTTGAGTGGGGTTTTCTTTTATCACATCACATTTTCTTACTTCTAACTCTCTCTATCTTCTTGGCTGTCCATGGAGGTGGGAACACCAAAATGGGGGTTTGATTGAGGCAACCCCCTATACAACACCAACAATTTCTCTAGATATTATGCATGCAGGTTTTGAAGACATTCTCCATCTTTGGGGCTTCATGCCATGGTTGTAGAATTTCCTTTCTTCTCTTTCCATCTCTATCATTTCTACTTCACTTTATTTTGGTTCCTATCGCTTTCTTTTACTTTCCTATATTGTAGAGTCCTAGGTAATTAGAGTAAAGTAGCCACTTTGTTATTTTGAGATATTTTCACTTCTGGTTCATATGAGATGTCCCGATATGCCAAACAGGAGTGAGCCACTTATTTACTGCTTGTCGCATCATATTCTACATTTACCATCTTTGGCCAGAGTTTGTCAACTTATTTAGAAATCTCTATGATTTGCTCTTCGAGACATAACTTCATTGAGTAAAGCGAATCCCCCTTCTCTACATTTTGTTGAATTTGCATTGAGAGGTGTTTTAAAAAAAACTAGTGTACCATAGAAAAAAGTATCTCTTGCTTGATAATAGAATAATTAATGATAAATTGGACATAAATTTCACCTTGGTCTAGTGTTGTGAGGTGTTTTTCACATCCACATTAGGTCTTGGGTTGTAGCAAAATGAAGAAAATGCATGTCTTGTAAAGGTGATGTAAATGACTTTCACACTTTTCTAGACTTTTATTAAGCATTTAAGTCTAATGGTCCTTTCTTCCCTACTTTTGAATTAAATATTGTTTTGATTCAAAATTTAGCTTTTCCCCTTCTTCTATAATTAAATAATTATTTAATTATCCATTAAACTTTTCTCTCTATAATTAAATAAATGTTATATTTATTTAATTATTTATCCCTCCTTTATCTCCCCAATTAAATAATTATTTTAATTATTTAATTATCCCTCCCCTCTCCATTAAATAATTGTTTTTAATTATTTAATTTTTAACACTCCACCTTTCCTCTATAATTAAATAATTATTTTTAATTATTTAATTATCAAATTATTTGTTCTCACCTTTCCTTTTAAATAAATAAAATTAATATTTTATTTGTTTCTCCTATATTGGCCACCTAAATTAAATAATTTGTATTATTTTATTTTCTCCAACAACCTCCTTTTTTGTGCCACTCTTATCTTCCACCTCAATTCTTTATCTATCCATTCCTTTCTTCTCTCAATTAACCTCCACCCTTGATTAAGTTATTTTCTAATTTTATCTTGGCCCTTGATCATGATCCTTATTCTTAACTATCCTCTATAAAAGGAGACCTTTAAATCCTATTTCATAATCAAGTCATTATTTATTCATCATTCATTATCCATCTCAAGTTAAGCACGCAAGAATCAAGCATTCAAGATAGCATTCAAGCTCACTTCTCAGACATTCAAGAGCAAGATTCTTCATCCATTGTTGCAACAATTCAAGATTCATCATCATGGAAAGTTTCTAATTGCATTATTTCATGTTTCATGTTTCATTATCTTATTTCATCATTTTGGTTGAATTACCTAAATGTGGTTTGACCAAGGAAAACCCCCAATCCCTAACAATCAACATTTTCACTCTTCCTTTGAGTGATTACAAATTTAAGTGCTTGGATGGATTGGACATGATTGAATATTAGGATGCAAACTTGTTGAAGTCATCTCCACTTTTTTAAGCTCAAAATCTACATAGAAAGTCATTTACAACTTTGGAAATCAAGGTTTCAGATCTAGACACCTAGAGGTACAGATTGGGCAGATTGGGAGCTTCATATTCCATTTTTGAGTTTTCAAAAAATCCAAAGTGGACTAATTTACTATTAGTGGTGAATGAGTCCCAATGTACCTATTTTTTGGATATTTTTGTAGATTTGGATACCCATTTGGCCAAAATGGGCCCCGGTGCAATTTTCCAAAACTGGGATTAATACACCTAGAATGGAAAATGACTCCCACCAGGCCTAAAAATTAACATTTCTATATTTTTAGAGCTTTTTCTAGTTTCTTCAGAGTTTACAGGTGCACCTCTCCAGGTTCATTAGATTTTGTTGCTGTTTGTTTATGTTTCTAGGTCATTTTGCATACCTCACTGTGTTTTCAAACAACTTGCATGTCTTTAGTGTTGCATTAATAATCAATCTATTTTATCAATTTGTTGCATTTAGATGATTTCATTTAGGCATATTTCCATCATAATTGCACTAGTTTGAGTGAAGCACCACATTTTTTGGCCTATCCCTTTCCTTTTAGGTGAAAACCCCTAAGAGCGCAAGAGAGCACATAGTACCCAAAAATTGTTGGTTCATTTTGGTGAACCTACTTTTTGAATACCTTCTTTTCTGATTTAGAGTCCATCATATCCTACAATTAACTTGCATTGGTGAAGTTGCATTCTAGGGTTTCAAATTTTTGCATTAGTGAAAATGCATATAGGTTGCATTTTTGCATCTTAAATCATTGAAAATTTCTAAAGTTCTATATTTGCATCTTAGGTCTGCCTCATGTAACAGAGAAAACACAAAAATCAATAAAAAAATATAAAAATTCTGAAGAAAAAAAATCCCTATTGGAACCCATTCACCACCTTGGGAGAATTAGTCCCTTTGCAGCCCTAAAACTACATTTTACAACACACAAAACCTTGTTTCTACACTACTGTTTACTACCATTAACTATCTGTATTAGTTGGTTGAGTTCCTATTACATGCATTTCATTAAATCTAGCTTAATTTGGCTCATTTCATGCATTGCTTAATTTCAATTTTTCATTCACAACATTTCATTTTCAGATCATTCCATAGTATAATTGGTACATTACCTTGTTTGAAATCTAAAAAATTTCACTTCATCCTATGTCTTTACATTGCATTTTAACTTTAGATAGCTTCTATTAAATTTAAATAATTTGAAATAAGCATTGTTTGCATTCATGGAATTATGGATAGCATTATATTTTGTAATTTTCATTTTAGCATTAGTTCCTAGTTCATTTAGATTAGATTCATTAGAAAATGAAAAAATAACAAAAACATCAAACAACCAATTCCTGAAAATGATTCAATTTAGAAAAGCATAACTTTTAATCCCTTTAGTAGTGCTGACTTAGACATGTTAGATGAAGCCCTTAAGGAATTCCTCTCACTAAAATCATCCACTAAAAGTTTGACACAAAAGGATGCAAGCATCGATAATCATGATAATCATGATTGTTCTTCTCTCTATATTTCTCCCATTGGTGATGAAGGTATCTTGGTGAAAAAAGATACAATCATTGAATATCATGAAAGTCTTGCTTGTCTTCCTTCTTCTCCCCCTTGCAAAGACATTATGACACACGAAGCTAAAATCATGGCCACTACCCTACCTAGTCTTCATTCATCTCCCAACACCTCCCCTACTTGTGAAAATTATTTAGTGAAGAAGGATAAAATCGCGAACGATCATGACAAACACATTTGTGGAGGATATGATTGAGAGCTATGACAATCCTACCTCTCCTACTCAAGAAGACATTATAAGACATGCAGATGTAGATTTAGATAATCATGACAATCAAACCTTTTCTTCTCCTAATATCTTCTCTATACATGAAGAAGATAGTTTAGTGTTAGAAGATATCATTAGTGAAACTCATGAAAATATTATTCCTCCCTTTCCCAATGCCCCTAGCATTTGGGAAGACCTATTTGAGCACAAGAGTCAAATCATTGGTAACCATAAAACTCCTAGTTATCCTTCTCTTGAGGCCTCTCCTATGAGCACTGAAGCTACTTTATCAAATCCAACCATGAAATGTGATGAACTCCTATTGTTTTCACTCTTTTCTAAAAGCCTCCTTCCTATCTTCTATTTCCTAGTTATGAGAGTTTCTTAGTGCAAGAGAATAACAATGTTGACACACTCATAGTTCCACACCCTCTAATATCTCTTCTATTTGTGGGAATGAAGTGATAGAAGAATATGAAAGCATAGACAATCATGATAATCATAATTCCTCTTCTCCCAATATCTCTCCTACATGTGACGAAGGTATTTTGGAGCTAGAAGATACACCCATTGAGAATCATGACAATGTTGAAAGCTCCTCTTCTATAACCTCTCCTACTTTGGAACATATTATGGCACAAGAGAATGAGATCATAAACACATCTCTTAACATCACTCTACCTAGTCTACATTCATCTTCTAACTCCTCCCCTATTTGTGAGAATGTTTTTTGTGAGCAATCATGACAATCACATTATTTGTGAGGAGGATATGTTGGCATTAGATGATCAAACCTTTAAGACCTATGAAAATTCTCTTTATTTTTCTTCCCCTATTTTGGAAGACATTATTGGCCAAAGGGATGTAATCACAAATAATCATGATAATCATACTTTTTCTTCTCCTAACAATTTGTCTCTCCTACTTGTGAAGAAGATATTTTTGGATTAGATGAACTATTCATTGAAATTCATGAGAATTTTCTCACTCCCTTTCCTAATGTTTCCCCTATTCAACAATACATAATTGAGCAAAAGGATCCAATAATTGAAAAACACGAATGTGATGTTTTTTCTTCTCTTGATGCCTCCTCTCCTTGTGATGAAGTTACTCTACAAAAACTATTAATGGAATGTGATCAACATCTTGTTTGCTTCTCTCCTAAAAACTCTCCTGCTAGGTAGAATATCATGGTGCAAGAAAACATCAACACTATCATGTGCAAACAAAAAATCAACCTCACTCTGAAGCACCTTGAATTGCTTGATATAGATTTTCCACCATCATGGGAATGATTTGATAATCATGAAACCTTGAAGAAAATTTTAGGAGTTTATGACAAATCACCTTCTACTCCTCAAAACAAAAACCTTCATTCAATGTCAAAACTATCACAAAAATTCTTCCAAGACAACTTTAACTATGGTACATGTCCTAAATTGATAGACATCTCATTAAACATGTATCAAGTAGAAACTTTGTCTGCTTCTCAACATAAATAAAATTAGTTGCTGCTCCTTGCTATAATTGCATGTTTTACATTCATCGCAAGGAGAAACATATCAACATATCATCTAGGATCACCTTTGTCCTGCACTAAGTGGGGGAAAGGGAGTTAGTTAGCCTTCTCCCTATATGTCACTTGTCATTGTCTCTTTCAAATGGCTAGTCATTAACCTTTCATGTATATCTAAGAGAAAGCTTGGGATGTGGATGACATGTCTTAAGTTGAATCACATATGACATACTTATTCATGATGAATCTCAATTTGGAAACATATGACTTGGCATAGGGATTTCCCAGTTGGCTCTCATATCTTCTAAAAATTTTCATTTGCTACTTTAAAGAAATTGCTCACAGTGATGATGTAGCAACTGCCTTAAAGGGGGGCATACAACGATGATATATTTTGGAAAAAAAATCATGGCATGATTTTTTTTCTTGTGATGTGTCCTCTTCCTTGTTGTGTCATTTGGTTTAGTGCCATCCAAGAGTGTATGATCTACTGACATGGCATGATGCAAATGAGGCATCCCATGGGAAATGATCTGACACCTTGACTTTTCCTCTCTTGAAGAGATTATGCGCAATGCTCCCTAAGAAGAAGACCTTACATGAACAAATAAAAATCCCCTTTAACAAAATTTTACATAACATTCAAAAGCATTTACAAAAAGAATTTTCATTGTGGTGTCTTATCAATGTTATATCAGGAGGATAACATTGGTATGGTTAGTATGATTGGAAGCTGACACGCTGGCACGACTTTCTCATTATATGGTGGGAAGTCAACACACTGGCATGACTTTCTCACTAAACCACTTCGTTTGGACAACTCTCAAAGTTTGATATTCCCAAAGTGAGCACATATTTTCCACCTCGTTCTTATTTCTATTTACTTCTTGACATTGCATGATTGCATATCTTTTTTTTCTGCATATTATACACCTTGTGTGTGTCCTCTTGTGCTTATGTTCACTTGAATTAGGATCTTGGATCTTGGGGGCTTGATTGCTTCCTTCATCTTTGCTATCCTAGACCATCCACATCGACACAATTGGACCCCACTTGAATTTCTACTTTAGTGCAAGTTTGAATCAAGTTCATCCTCTCACTAAAGTGGGGGCTAAATGTACCATAGAAAAAAGTACCTCTTGCTTGATATGGGAATTATTTAATGGTAAATTGGACATAATTTCACCTTGGTCTATTGTTGTGAGGTGTTTTTCACATCCAAATTAGGTCTTGGGCCCTAGGAAAATGAATAAAATGTATGTCTTGTAACTATGTATTAAAGTGTTGTAAATGACTTTCACACTTTTCTAGAAAAGTTTACTAAGCATTTAAGTCTAATGGTCGTTTCTTCCCTACTTTTGAATTAAATATTATTTGAATTCAAAAGTTAGCTTTTCCCTCTCCTTCTATAGTTAAATAAATGTTATATTTATTTAATTATTTATCCTTCCTTTATCTCTCCAATTAAATAATTATTGTAATTATTTAATTATCCCTCCCCTCTCCAATAAATAATTATTTTTAATTATTTAATGTTTAACACTCCACCTTACCTCTATAATTAAATAATTATTTTTAATTATTTAATCATCTAATTATTTTTTCTCACCTTTCCTTTTAAATAAATAAAATTAATATTTATTTGTTTATCCTATGATGGCCACCTAAATTAAATAATTTTCATTATTTAATTTTCTCCAACAACCTCTTTTTCTATGCCAATCTTATCTTCCATCTCAAGTCTTTATCTATCCATGTCTTTCTTCTCTCAATTAACCTCTGCCCTTGATTAAGTTACTTTCCAATTTAATCTTGGCCCTTGATCATGATCCTTATTCTTAACTCTCCTCTATAAAAGGAGACCTTTAAACCCTAATTCATAATCATGTCATTTTTCATTCATCATTCATTATCAATCTCAAGTTAGGCAAGCAAGAATCAAGCATTTAAGATAGCATTCAAGCTCACTTCTCAGACATTCAAGAGAAAGATTCTTCATCCATTGTTGTAGCAATTCAAGATTCATCATCATGGAAAGTTTATAATTGCATTATTTCATGTTGCGTGTTTCATTATATTATTTCATCATTTTGGTTTAATTGCCTAAACGAGGTTTGACCAAGGCAAACCCCCAATCCCTAACAATCGACATTTTCTCTCTCTTCCTTTGTGTGATTGCAGATATAGGTGCTTGGATGGCTTGGAAATGATTGAAGATTAGGTTGCAAAATTGTTGAATTCATCTCCACTTTTGCAAGGTCAAAATCTACACAAAAAGTCATTTACAGCTTCAGAAATTAGGGTTTCAGATTCAGACATCTTGAGGTACAGATTGACCAACCGGGAGCTTCAAATTCCATTTTTGAGTTTTCATAAAAATCCAAAGTGGACTAATTCACCATTAGTGGTGAATGAGTCCCAATTTGATGTAAGCAGGGGAGGTTCTGAAACACACTAAACAAAAAGTCAATCACTACAACATTTTTCAAATCATCAAACTCATAAACTTACACAATCTCATCCAATCCACTCTATTCCTCGTAGCCTTGCACATAGACCAAATTGAGTAAATCTTCACATTGAGTTCCTTTCAAAATAAGACCAACAAATTTTTAGGGACCCATTTTGGGGTTCAAAAACATATCAACAAATCTCAATGTGTTACTTTGTAATAATTCCTTCAAAACTATATTTTTCACACCAACTAGGCCTCAATTAGGCCTCTTTTCCAAATGACCTTGCCTCTAAACCTTTCACCAACCCTCAAACCACAGAATCCACAACTTATTTGTAGAAAAACTCACCCTAAAGAGCCAAAATAGAAAACCCTCTTATTTCTCCTAAAACCTAGGGTTTTATTGGAAATCGCATATCCAACCTTTATACAACCTTTTCAACACCTCAAACAGGTCCAATAAGGCCTACACATACTCATTTCTTCAAGAAAACCTGCTGCCCCAACCCTTTTCGCACTTCACCATCACTAAGCCTCACAATTTCATTGGAAAACTCATTTTTTACTCCTAGGGCATCATCATGCCCAATTCACTATTT